>JAXGGA010010902.1:0-44817 GCA_038373865.1 Uloborus plumipes
CATGCATTCTGCTATTCGCCCTGTTCCTCATGGACCTGATTCGCCTAATTCCTTCTCAAAGACTTATAGTAACTTTACAACACATGTCCATCACTTTTATGCTCTTTTTAGCTAGGTTTTATTATTTTTCTGCTTTTACTTTATGTTAAAATTTTTGAAATAATTCAAAATTATCCGTTTTTTTTTTTTTTTTTTTTTTGTACTTTTTTCAAAAACTTCAACTTTATTTTGTAGGCAAGCCTTACGTGATAGAAAAAAAACCAATGCTATTTTTGAAATCAGCGCAAAAAAGTACATAAAGATCAGTTAACTAAATCAGAACAATTTTTAAAAAGTGTATTTTTGCAGACCTGTGTTATCTCTTTATAATCAGCAAGATTGATCATAGATTTATCTAGGGTGAGTTCTGGTAAGTGCGTACCCTTTTTTTCAAAGTTCATGTTCTCAAGGATGCTGCTCTGTTGAAAAATCTTGTACACTCAAAATTTTTTTTAGTTTTCTTTCCAGATCCTTTACTAAGATTTTCAAGCATATAATATGTCAAATAAACCATAAGCATAGGTTTTGTGACCAGGTTTATGACACCTACTCTAAGGTACGCACTTTCCCTACCTAGCGGGGTAAGTGCGTCCACCTTAAATTATGTGAATATAAGCAAGAAAAAACTTCTGGCACATATTAAATATGTTAGGTAATTGCCTTGGGATAATTCCTAATACTAGAGATCAGCACTTGCTTGCATGGATGAAACGCAATCAGTGATATCCCACGTGTCTTACAAACAACTGTGATTTGAAGATTGAAAGAGTTGTGTCTGTGATTCTTCCTTTGTCCTTTTAATAAGACCAAGTGAGCAAATGTAAGTTGTTTTTATTTAGTAATAATCACTTATAGTCTACATAGTTTATTTTGGTTTAATACAGTAATCAATCTATGTTTAAGCCAGGGTTCGCACTTACCCCTTCTTAAATGTAAAATGAGACATGTGCGTCCAATAGCGTTGTTGTAAGTGCGTAGCCCTGTGATTTTCTTTAATTCTATTTGTATGGTAGATCATTTGTATGGTAGGTGACCTGAGTGAACAGTTCGTTTTTTTTTTTTTGAATAAATACGGTTTTAAAATATTTTTCTTATTAGAATCAGCAGCAGTAAGAAAAAACACAAAATAAAGAGCAAAAAAAAAAAAGAAAATAATTGATCATGATATGATACTTGTACTTTTTTTTTCTTGTACATTGAAATAGTTTTTCACAAGGTGTTCTTAATTTTCTTAAATATGATTTATTCATTACTCCACCTTCGTTTTTTGAATCAGTTTGTTCCTTATTTAGTGTTTCACTTAATTTCATTGCTTCATTTGTCATTCTGGTTTAAATAAGTATAGCTTATGATCGCTATTTTCAACGAAAAATTTACTAACTGATATCTAAAAGCCAATATATTTCAGAGGTAATGAATAAAATTGAAATCTTATGCCGCATTTAATGTAAATATAAATACTTGATGGAAATGACGTCAGATTTATAATCGGCTTATAAAAGAGTTATAAGCAAAATTAAAGGTGAATTATGAGAGTCGGATTTTCCACGTAATGGTACACACTTGCCTCATCAAAATGGTACGCACTTACTCCGCATAATAGTACGCATATGCCTCATGATAGTGGTACGCACTTGCCCCATCATAATGGTGCGCACTTACCCCCACCTTACTTTAAAGAAAGGGAAAGTGCGTACCGTCATATAAACAAATTTTAGTTAGAGTATTTGATTAAAATACCCCATGTATGTTATTAGTAGCTATTACTCAAAAGAAACAACTTACATTTCTTGACTTCAATTGCTTGGTATGACTACAAGAGAAACTAAAACAAAACCTTCTCAATCTTTACTTTAGAGTTTTTTTGAAGACATTTAAGTTGTCTCTGATTGTGTTTCGTCTATTGAATCCAGGCCTGAATTCTACCTATTGAAATTATCATTAGACAGTTATCTAACATAGTCGATGTGTTGCAGAAGCCATTTCAGGACAGTGTTCATATAATTCCCAGTGGACGCACTTACCCCGTGGACGCACTTACCAGAACTCACCCTAATTGTTTTAACAATAATTTGCTTTGATTTTCTATTAAGCTGTTTGCCCTAATCTTGGAGTAAGATGCTCAAATGCAAAAGCTTTCAAATTATTTTAGTCTACGAAACTTATTTTTTACCAAACACAAAAGTCCATATTTATTGATCAATTGTGTAGTTAAAAATAAAACCAATGTGTTATTTTATAATGAAATAAAGTAAAAAATTATGGCGTCTTCCCCAGTCTACCCTATTTATTTTCTTATTTCTCTTTTATCAAGGATCTGTAATATTTTTCATAAAATGAGTTGTAATTTTCGGTACTGCTGCTAATTAGTTTTTAAGAGCTATTCAAGTTAGACAATAGAAATAAGAAACAATATCGAGTTCTTTCTTTTCTTACCTACTGAATATTCAAAAAATATTATAAGTTTAAAAAGGGGGTTTAATAGGTTCTTTGTTATACTTAATGACTACACGTGCCTTTTAGGCAGTAGAAAATTTGATTTTCTTTAAAAAAAATGTAGCTGAAAAAGAATACATGAATTGTTTTCATTTGTTTAAAAGTGTAGATTGTCAGTGAAAATATGGTTGAATTAAGAAAAAAAAATCAGTTCATAAAAAATTTTAAACAGGTAGTCTTAACAAAAAAGTATTTACATAGACAACAAATTGCATCTTTAAAAAAAGAAATAATATTTTTTATGTTATATTTTATACGTAGGAGAGAAAGGGGGAGGGGCATGTGAATCCGGAGCGTGTGGGAACATGGCTTGCTTTATTAATATAGAAAAACGTTTTTTTTTTTAAAATTCAAGTAATTTCAGTATCAGTCTTACTTATTTCGAAACTTTTATAGCAATGTGCCGGTTTGTGTTTCTGTTTTGGCTGCTTCTTTGTTTTAGCAGGTGTTGCATAAAATTTCATCACTGTAACCTTCTCGTAGAAACACATCGTTAAGTAACCAATAAGCCGAATTAAAAAACGGACACCATATTATATGAACATTCAGTAAAATTCACGATGATATTTAATTTTTCTACTGAATAAAAAATTCATTATTTTTGAAAACTGGTTGCTTCCTTAACATCGTAAAGCTACAAAAGTAAATCATCATTTCAATTCTTTTTAACCTACATTAATGAAAAATAACAATTAATTCACGTTGCGGGGTTTTTTTTTTTTTTTTTGAAAAACAGCATAAAATAAAAAAAGTTTTTTTTTTAATTGGACTTTTGGACGACCGCTGTCCAGCGTGAATACTTTGTACGTGTCAGTTAGTTTAATTTATTAGTTGTAAATGAGCCAAAAAAGAATAAAAGACATTTTTTTAATTCCGAAATTCCCTAACATCTTTCTTCTTCTTATTTTGTACTTCGTCTTGTAAGAGAAATTAAAATAAATCATCTCGTTTAGTATATAAAGCTGGAAAATGGATTTTTTTTCTAACAGGGAAAAAAAATACAGATTAATATACTCCCCTACATGAGTTCACATTTTGACAAATTTTTATAAGCTTTTTCTGTTACTATTTGTACTATTTAAACTTGATACAAAAGTACTACAAGAAGAAAATTGTTTCAAAACACTTGGGTTTGTTACAACACATATGGTTTGGAATGAAAGCAATATTAGATCAAAATATTGATTAACTTAAAAATTTATTTCTGAATTTGTATTAGAGTTTGTTGAGGAGACTGGGGATTTGAGGGCTAATTTAATGTCAACAAAAAGCATCAATGCTGTACAATAGGGTGGAGCGAAAAAAATGAATTTTTGATTTTCGTAAACGTGTACCTTTCATTTACTATGAATGGGGCTAAGTATCAATTCTGTAAAATATTTCATTTTTGTGACGTCATCTTTAGTCTGCGCATTTGGCTTAAAGTTTTGAAATTTTTGATTTTTTTTAGATTTTTTAAATTTTTTAAAAAAATATCTAAAATGAAAAAACTAGTGACTGGTGGTTATTAAATAGAAGAGATAGGTTTGAAAGATACAAATATTTTTTAAAACCATTTTAGATTATGATTTCAGTCTGCGCATTAACCCAAAGATCATCAAATTTTCTGAAATTTCCGATATTTTCAATATTGATCAGCTTTTTTATAATTTATATATTTCCTCTTAATATATACTTAAAGCGCCTTCAAAACATTTTCTTAATCATTTTGTTGTTTCTTTGAACTGCTCAACGTTTTGATTGCTCATTTAAATTACCCAGGACTCACCACGAGGATGTGGCTGCACTTCGAGTGCCACCCGCGCTCCCCTTGCTTCCAACCAATGCACAGTGTTTCGATTAGTGTAAGCTAGGTGGACAAAAGTCAAGTTCGGAATTCTAAAATTCGACGTTGGGATAATGTCTACAAAATACCAAAACATGATACTTTATTATTTGTTTATGTTTAATTCACTTCCGCCAGGTGAGTATTAAGGGTTGAAGTTACGTATCTCTTTGTTTTAGAATAAATCAGTTGAGTTTCAGACATAATTTTAAGCACATAAAATAAAAGCTTTCCGATTTTTTTATGATTTAATTGTGCTAGATGGGTGTTATTAAAACTGGTAAGTGCAAATTTTGCCTAATTAAATTAGTGTTTATGATAATTATGTAATATTAAAAAAAACATTTTAAGGTGAACAAAATATTTTTGCTTGTTTTGAAGCTTTCACGTGATGGCAAACACTTGTCCCCGTTTGTCCCCGGGCTAAATTTTCTGTATATAATAGCTGCATCTTTCCCATAATTAATAAGACGTATTATAGGCAGCACACTCACGTACAACATTTTTTTTTCTAGAGCACTTTCTTTCGAGGAGGGATTTCTTTGAAGAATGGTTGAAGTCCACCAAAAGAGAAAAAAACTATATTCTCTCCGAAATCCTTTCTTCCAAATTTAATTTTGAAAACCTTACATAGGACTCTGAAAAGAAAATCAGGAAAAAGTTAGCTAACTATGCCTAAAAAAATTCTGAAAAATGGGTCTCTGCGGAAAAATCAAAACAGCGTTTTTTGGCAACTAATGCAAACTGGTTGGACAAAGACATACAATTCGAAGTTGAATGCTGTGCCGCAACTTTCCACTTCATTTCAAGGTTCTACTTCTGTAGGAAGAACACGGAACAAATTTGAACACTGATCAATAAATATGTAAAAATGACGAAAAATAATTTTGTCCAGCTAGCTAACATTAATCGAAACACTGTGCAATGAGAGCACACATTTACTTTTCTTAGACACTTCAGGAACAGTAAATTGTTTCTTTTGCGTCAGAAATTGTTTGCATTGGTTTTGATGGATGCATTACAAAGACAGGAAAATGTAAAGGTGTAATACGAAAACTGGACGAAAAACTTAAAAACTTGGTAGACCTCTGTAATGGGATATTTGCCAATTACATTTGAGTAAACTTAATTCGCGGAATTTTTCGCAAAAGCGAGATGGACCTAACAGTGAACCAAAGTGATTTTTTGGGCCTGTTGGACGAAGCTAAAGAACATGTTATAGTTTCAAAGCAGTTCAATATGAACCTGTAGAATTTGTCATTGATCAGATCGATGGTGACAATAAAAATGATTTCAGTACTGAGCAACAGTAACTTAATGAGATGAGCAAGGTAGTTTTGACTGGAAAAAATATCCAAAAAAATATGAAACAGAAGTCTAAGGAAGCTTTCCCAAGCCAGATGGTTAACTACAGCAAACATAATCTTTAGATTTTAATTTTTTAAAGAGTTCGTAACTTTCGCGGTAAAACTGTCCTTGCTCTTTTAGCATGAAGTGCAGACGTTACTAATTTAGCTATGAATTTGTGTGAGATTTTAAGAGTTACACTTATCTCTCGTACAGAAAATCGTATTCACATCCATTCAAAATAATGTATACTTTACACCCTAGAAATATGTTGTTATCGATATTTATATATATAAAAATGAATGTATGTATGTTTGTTCCTTATAAAAATCCCGTTTTCATCGGATTTTTTTAAACTTGTCACAGAAGTTCCTGGATGCACTAGAATTCACATAAGCGGGGTTTTGAAATTTTAAAAAAATGCAAAAAGCTCAAAATTCAAATTTTTTGTCTCAAAATGGTGGCCATTTTCTTTCAATTTTGAATAGATAGAATAATAGAGATAAGCCTTTAAGCATACAAATTGATAAAATTTAACACATTTAGATAGGAGTATTTTCCAACAAAGATTACGATTAACAATAAATTATCAATTTAAGACTCACCTATTTCATTGTAGCATAAAGTAAGTTTTGATATTCTCATGTGGATAGAATTGATTCAAATATTTTTTCAGAGCTATATTGTATTAATAAGCACCCGGGCAGTGCCGGGTAATAATCTAGTTAGTTCATAGGAGAGAGCATATAAAGAAACTTGTTTTAAATCGTATTATTAACTCTCAATCTAGAAAACAAACAAGCAAACAAGTGAGAACGCTTTAGATCCCAAAAATAGATAAAAATCTATTTTCATACATCACATACATAAATCAAAAATCAGAATACATCGACATGATTTCTAGTCATGATGTGGAAATTACAAAGCCACCTTTTACACGTAATTTAACACAATATTTACGAAGATTAGAGGAAGCGGAGAATTTAAATGTGATTTTTGAATGCCCTCTTTTTAAACTTTCATTCAATACTCAATCAGTTGAAAGAGCTGTCAAATAGGGCACAAGCTCTTCAAAATTGGTATGTAATCACAGGAAAAGAAAAAGGTTAGTAAGAACGAGAATATTTGACAAAAATATTCGATCAATTTACGACACAAAGGAACAATTTAACTGTTAAAGACGTACCTAAGAAATGTAAATACGTGCTCGCATTGGTTGGAAGGAAGGGCTCACGTGTAGGATTCGAAGTGTAGTCACCTCCTCGTGGTGAGTCCTGGGTAGTTCCACATGAGCTAGCAAAGAGTTGCACAGTTCAAATTAATAACAAAATGAATAAAAACAGATTTGAAGGCACTTCAAGTGAATATTGAGAGGAAATACTGAGTTAAAAAAATCTGGTATGGACCCCACACTACTTCCATCCACGGGTGAATTTCTTAGTAGATGCCTTAAAAATATTTAATTAGTGCTTGGAGTGAACAAGATAAAAATTCAAACATTTATACCACTAGTTTGCCACGAAACAATGTAAAAAACGGTTTTACAATGAATAATTTTCTAAATATCGCTGATTTTAACATCATTCAGTGGATTTTTCGCAAAATATCGCCAATAGCGCCAAATTGAACCCAAATTTAAAAAAAAAATCGTAAAATGTGTCGCCAACTAGGCGATATGTCACCATGTTGGCGACAATCGCCAAGAGGGATACTTGTCGATATATCGCCAAGTGGTAGCGCTAATTCATATCGCTTAAGTCTGCAATGAAATTAACAGATTTACCCCTAAAAAGGGGAAAAGCATCCCCTTGGGAACATTTGAATGCAACCACAAGGGGAGGTGCAAAACTAGACCCTCCTCATAGCCTACATACCAAACTAGAAGCTTCTTTGGCATATAGTTTTTGAGTTATGCGACATACATACATACGCACATACATACGCACATACATACGCACATACATAAGCACATACATACGTACATACAGACGTCACGAGAAAACTCGTCGTAAGTAACTCGGGGGTAGTTGAAAAAAAATTTTTGGCTGGTTATATGTTGGTAGGTACATATGCACGTGCTGACAGGTCAAAAAAAAATACTCAACATTCATTGTGGGGTTTGCAAAATCAAAATTTAGACCCAAATTTGAGCGATTTTTTTTTTTTTTTTGCGATCGCAATACTTCCGTTACTATACTAGACTGCAACTTAACTTGACACTGATTGTCACTACGGGCGGAACCAATAAGAGCTCACAAGCAGTCAGCGATCTCCTCTAATTCGCCAAGTAGGCTGTGACGTTTTATCTAGCTCGTTTTTCATAGGCTAACGTCACGCTGACGTTACGATGTTTTTGTTAAGAAACGTTGCAGTGTAGCATAAGTAAAAAGAAGTGAAAATATTAAAAATTTTGGGAAATTTGATGAACTTGGAGCGTAATGCACGAACCGAAATCATAATCAAAAATGGTTTTAAAAAATTCCTTGTCTATTTCAAACCTTTTTCTTCCATTTAATAACCATCCGTCACTAGTTTTATCATTTGCAATTTTTTTTTCAATTTGAAAAATCTAAAAAAAAATCAAAAATTTAAAAACTTTAGGCCAAATGCGCAGACTAAAGATGACGTCGCAAAAGTGAAATATTTTACAAAATTGTTACTTAGCCTAATTCACAGTATATGCATGGTACCCGTTTACGAAAATCAAAAATTCATTTTTTTCACTCCACCCTACTGTACAAAATAGCTGGTAAAGACTCTAGCTATAAGTCTCTAGAACTTCATTTTGTTGCATTGGGGTTATACAGAACATATACAGTACTTTCATAAAATACAAAACATCCATAATATTATTTATTTGATATTTTTGGAACTGTAACTGAAGTATGTTTTAAGATACGTCCATTACTAAAAAAATATTATTTAAATATTTTTTTTTCTGACAATCTTTAAAATTTATTAGTATGTAGAAGTAGAGTCCATGTTCTTCATAATATCCATACAATAAAACAAGGATTTATTACACCTAGTCTCTGTAGGGTGTTTTATGAAAAATTAATACGTCTGTTATCGAGAAAGTGCTCTGGGATACATCGGTCACCCACAATATCTGAGACGCTTAGACGGTTTTAAAATTTTCTTTTTTATTTTACCTTGATCACTTCACATTTCATCATTGCGATTGATTTTTCATATATCTGCATTACATATAACTTTTTGTTTTTGTTTATTTAGCTCTGCTTTATATGTAAAGTAAAGTATATATTGCTACTAGCTGACCCGGCCACGCTTTGCTGTGGCTAAGGTATGGGTTAAACTATAATGTTTCAATAGAAACGAAAAATTTTATTAATTTAAAAATATCATAAAAATTTAAAAATATCATATACCGTTGTGGAGATAAAGTTTTTTTTTTTTTTTTTTTTAACGGAAAAATAAAAATATGCCAGTAAGTTACTTTTATCCGAATTTTTGCATTAGTTGAATTCAGTAACTTCTTAGACTGTGAATCCTGCTAGGTTTGATATAGACTATATGACACTGAAAAAACTTATCAAAAGTTACCTCCAACTTGTTTTATAGTAAACTAGCTGACCCGGCCACGCGTTGCTGTGGCTAAGGTATGGGATAAACTATAATGTTTCAATAGAAACGAAAAATTTTATTACCATTATAGAGATCAACTTTATATTAATATGAATTTGAGGTCAAAATATGAAAACAATCGAACAAAAATTTCCTAAGTTTGCTAGAAACAAAAAATCAACAAAAAATGTAGCGTTTTAGTACTTAGAAATATTATATTCAAGCTTGTAACAATTGAGTTAATTAAAAATTTGCTAATTACTATTGTAACATTTTATTTTTTTAATAATGTAGGTAGGGTAGATAATTAACCAATATTATTTGTTATTTTTAGCCTACTTTCCCGTTAAAAACAAAAGAAAAACGAAAAAAGTATTAACAGTAGCTTTAAATGCATCTAAAAAATATCGCCAAGCCAAAAAAATATCGCCAAGTAAAAAAATATCGCCAAGTTAAAAAAAATAAAAAGTTAAATTGAGTATCGAAAAATTAAAAATTTGAAAGTAGGGTATTGAGATGGGGAATTTGTGTGTCGGTCGGTCGGTCGGTCGGTCGGTCTGTCTGCCCCTCTCCCCCCCCCCCCAATCAACTTTTGAATGAAAATTCCGATTTGGACAAACTTTTTTTTGTTGGAAAGATCTCGGCGAGTACAGCTCATTCCCATATTTGATTTTTCGATTTGAACAGTTTTTGGTTCAACTTTGAACCGTTCAAACAACCTGTCCCGCAATGCTAACTTTTGAGTGAACAAATCCGATTTGAACAAACTTTTTTTTGTTCGAAGGATCTCAGCAAGGATACTTCATTACCGTATTTAAGTTTTGCATTTGAGCGTTTTTTTGTTCAACATTGAACCGTTCAAGCAACCTTTCCCCACCTAATAACTTTTGAGTGAACCGTCTGAATGGAATAAACTTTTTTTGCTTGAAAGATCTCGGAGAGGCTTTCCCATACATTCCCATATTTCGCTTTTTGATTTGAACCATTTTTCGTTCAATATTGAACCGTTCAGAAAAAAAATTAACATTAGCGTCTACGGGGAATTTAAGTTGAATGTTGATTCTGTACTTAAAGTCGGATTTCCTTCCAACTAACTTTGTAAGAAAATATTTTTGATAAATAGTGTTTGTAAAGTACTTTTCTGAGTAATCTTCTGTGAGGACTTTGATTCCGACTCCGACTCCGCAAACGTGGCGGAAATGCAGGCTCAGAAAAAAAAATGACTGACTGTGCAGACGATTTTTTGTTTATCATTTTTTGTTATCATTTGTTTTATTTTATTTATTATTATTTTATTATTTTTTTTTCGCAGACGATTTTTTTGTAACAAAAAATTTTTCATTCACGAGAACATTTTATTCTTTATTTATATTTAACAACTGGCAACCGATTAAAAGTGAAATTCGAGACATTTTATTAACGAACGAGTTTTTTTTTTCTTTCTTTGATAAAATACCTTTTTGATGCTCTTTGTACTTTTATTTATTTATTTTATTATTATTATTATTATTTTTAAACAATGGAGGATTTTTTCTACGGAGCAACTGTAACAGTTGCACTCTTTAAAAGGTGCTACAAAGCTTTATTTATTACTTTTTACGTGTCTATTTCATCTGATGAGAGGAGTATATTTTGCTTTTCGAAATCAGCTCTATGTGCTAAAAAGGTATGTTTGACATATATTTGAAGTTAAAAATCAACGTAAATAAAGCACAAATAAGGTAGAAAGTACAGCAAATAGATTAAGGTAGAAAGTACAGCAATAGATACAGCAAATAGAAAGTACAGCATTGTTGGACTTCTGGTCACTGCTTTGATTTTTCTTCGGCTAGAATTATTTGTAAATGTTCGTCCGTTTATGACCTCGATTTTTGGGAAGCTTACCATATTTGGAAAAATTCCCATTCTCTGGTGAATGATTTTTCCAGTGTTCCATTTTTCCCTGACATCTGGAAGCAATTTTTATAATTTCGTCTTCTAGTGTTTTCTCCCGCGCTTTTTTTTTTTTCCCCTACTTTCCTTTGCCGCCTTCCCCCTTTTCTTCGCTCTCCTGGCGTTTCGCTGATCGCTGATTGGTCGGTGTTTTCCCGCTTTGTTGTGAGTTCAAGCGCACTCGCCCATTTGTTATAAATACCGGGGCACACGTGCTTCGCGCTCAGTTCTCTTACAGCTTTCATGTTGTTTGCTGAGCTTCTTGCACTGATGAAGGGGCTCCATTGTAGCCTTGAAATAGCTATTTGCTGTACTTTCTACCTTATTTGTGCTTTATTTACGTTGATTTTTAACTTCAAATATAGTTCAGCACAAAGCCTATTTGATCATTTTTCATTTAACTTTGGCTTAAACGGGCCCTTGGTCACTTTTTTGAATTTTTCTGAACTCATTATGTCGGAAATCAACAGGTTTTGTAGTCTTAGACTGAAAAAGTACAGGTTTTTGGATCATTTGTCCTTTCTCTGTGGTTGTAAACGTAGGGGAATAATTCCAAAGTTTATTTCGTTGAGTTGTAACCTTTCTTCCTCTCCTAAAATTAGCAAAGTGCTTTTTCGTTCTAAGTTGGCTCTGTTAAGAGCTATTATTCAGGAAACTCGGAAGAAAATTTCTAATTTTTAAAAAGGGTTGTTTTCTTTGCATCTAAAACTTTCGAATTCTGACTTGGATTTTGATTCGGTTGATAGGAAAAGTTGGAATAGGGTTCTTCAGTCTACATTTAAACATAGGACTACTCTTCAGAAAAAGTGGAAATATCTTTGTGCTAATAATGTGGATCATTCGTCTGATGTTTTACCAAAGGTGAATCAGAATGCGGTCCTCAATCTTTCTTCTAAGCTCTTGAATTCGGATCAGCTGAATGCTCTCAAACTGAATAACAATTTTGCTTCTTCTTCAAAACCTTCATTTCCAAAATTGGTTGCTCCAATTGAGAAAGCCTTTAGATTTAGTGCTCTTACTGCTTCTCAAAAGGATTCTATTAGGCATCTCATTGCCAATACTGTGGATTTTAATGCTAAATTGACTTCAAATACTTTCAGCAAGCATGCTAAGTTTTCGGTAAAAGGTTTATGCTCCGATCCTGATATAGTAGTCACTAAGGCTGACAAAGGAGGTCAAGTTGTTATTCTGGACAAAAGCTCATATTTGGATAAATGTAAGGATTTAATTGAAGTTGGTCCATATGTAACACTTCATAAAGACCCTAGTACTAAAGAGGTCAACTTAATTAGAAACATTGTGAAGGCTCCTCCTATCATGAGTGATTCGTCAAAAAGGTGTTTGATTCCTTCTGTTGCACACTGTGCCCGATTTTATGCTTTACCAAAGGTCCATAAACCAAACGTTCCTCTTAGGCCAATTGTTTCAAACATTGGCACGGCTTCTTACAAACTAGCTAAGCATTTAGTTTCCATTTTTTCTCCTCTTTTGACCAGCAATTCTTTCACTGTTAAAAATTCCATTGACTTTGTTCAGAAGTTACGTTGCTTTAAGCCTCACGGCGTAACGATGGCTTCTTTTGACGTGAAATCACTTTTCACTAATGTACCTGTTATTGGAGCACTGGATTGTCTCAAATTGAGACTCCAGGAACATCATTTTTCTAGTTTTGAGGTTGATGAACTTGTTTCTCTTACTCGTGCTTGTCTTGAGCAGAATACTTTTGTATTTGATGGTGTTTACTATCGCATGTCCGAAGGTTTAGCGATGGGTAACCCTTTGAGCCCTATTCTAAGTGACATTTATATGCACTACTTTGAGGTAAAACTTTTTGAAACCATAAAGTTTCCGTTCTATGTTCGTTATGTTGACGATTGCTTTGTTTTGCTTGACCAAAACCAAGTTAATAATGAGCTTTTACTTTCCACTCTTAATTCTATCGATCCTTGCATCCAATTCACTATTGAAATGGAAATGGAAAGTTCTCTTTCATTCTTGGACGTTTTGATTACTAAAAGTAATAATGATTTTATGACTTCAGTGTATCGTAAGCCCTTTGCTGTTACACTACCTCCTCACAACTACTCTTCTCATCCTCGAAATAAAAAGTTGGCCTCATTTAAGGCTTTTGTGTTTCGTGCTTTGAATATCTGTTCTTCATCCAGTTCTTTAAATACTGAGCTTTCTTATTTAAAAGCTGTGGCTTTTGATCGGGGTTACTCGCCCAAGATTATTGATTCTATATATAATAGGCTAATAAAGCCCTCTCATTCCAGCAAGGTTTCCGAGTCTAAGGTTGGTTACACCATTGTTTTGCCTTTTTATCCAAAAACAAGTCATCAAGTTGCAAAGATTTTGAAAAAGTTTGGTTTCGATATTTCTTTCACTCCTGTGAACAAAATCAAGTTTACAAACTTAAAGCATCCCATTGATTGCCAAAGCAACTGGGGCATTTATAGCATCTCTTGCAAATGCGGACTTAGCTATGTAGGCCAGACTAAGCGGCCTCTTAAGCACCGTCTGAAAGAGCATCAAAATTATGTTAAACATAAAGAACTAGCACGCTCTTCCATTGCTCAGCATTGTTGGACTTCTGGTCACTGCTTTGATTTTTCTTCGGCTAGAATTATTTGTAAATGTTCGTCAGTTTATGACCTCGATTTTTGGGAAGCTTACCATATTTGGAAAAATTCCCATTCTCTGGTGAATGATTTTTCCAGTGTTCCATTTTTCCCTGACATCTGGAAGCAATTTTTATAATTTCGTCTTCTAGTGTTTTCTCCCGCGCTTTTTTTTTCCCCTACTTTCCTTTGCCGCCTTCCCCCCTTTTCTTCGCTCTCCTGGCGTTTCGCTGATCGCTGATTGGTCGGTGTTTTCCCGCTTTGTTGTGAGTTCAAGCGCACTCGCCCATTTGTTATAAATACCGGGGCACACGTGCTTCGCGCTCAGTTCTCTTACAGCTTTCATGTTGTTTGCTGAGCTTCTTGCACTGATGAAGGGGCTCCATTGTAGCCTTGAAATAGCTATTTGCTGTACTTTCTACCTTATTTGTGCTTTATTTACGTTGATTTTTAACTTCAAATATAGTTCAGCACAAAGCCTATTTGATCATTTTTCATTTATGTTTGACATAATTTTCAGTTTCAGATAATCAAGAGAATAATGATCAGATGCGAGAATGCCGATGCCGATGTACGGGAAAGTAGGCTCCTTTAGTTCTTGACAGAACTTCTTGTTTGAATTAGAAGCATTTTTAATTTCAGTTTAACTCAACACTAATGGGTGCACAATATTCTTTATTAATCTGTCTCTTGTAAACAAAAATAGATTGGACGGTTTTCCCGCACGGAAGCAAGCGACCTATAGTTGCCCATGGAAAAACATGGATTTTCTAAATCTAAACCGCAAATTGATATTGTTTGTCCTTGGGACTTATTAATGGACATGGCGAAAGCTTAACGAATGGGAAACTGTAACCTTTTGAAGGGTATTGAAGATTCTGACGGTGTCATTGGGATACGTGGCAACAGAACTACTTCATCTTTAAACTTGCCAGTCAAAATGATTGCCTCAACAATGTTCCAGGTGATTTTTTTGATAACTAAACGTGTACCATTGCATAATCTCGGTGGATTTAAATTACGTAGAAGAACTGTGGGTAAACCAATTTTTAACCGCAGATTATGTGGTGGCATTCCGGGTATGTTTAAATAATTTTAGCCAAGAATACAGAAAAGCTGGTAGCTAAATAGATAATTTGCAATAAAAAATATATTGCGGTCCTAAATTGAGATAAAAACTATCCTATCATTTAAGTTGGACGAACTGAAACTGCGTGCAAAATTTGGTTAACATCGGTTCAGTAGCTGAGGAGTCCATTGGCCACAAACACAGGGACACGTAATTTTTATATACGAGGGCTATCCAGAAAGTAGATTACGTTTTGGAATAAAAAATAAACAAAGTATAGGAAACAAATTTTATTATATACAGATGAAAGCCACACTCAAATACTACTTTTCTACATAGTCACCATACAAATTAAGGCATTTATCGTAGCGATGTACGAGCTTGGAAATTCCTTCGTCGAAAAATTCGGCCGCCTGCGCCTTCAACCACTTCGTTACCTCTTCTTGCAGCGTGCAACAAACTTCGCGAAATTTTTGGAAAACTCAAAGAAAGTTCCGTTATTGTGAATTTTCGATTTTCACGGACTTTAGCATCGACTTTTTCGACAAGTTCGGCAGTCACTATGCTGGGTCTCCCACTTCGATCCTCGTCGTGAACATTGGTTCGGCCATTTTTAAATCTTATGACCCACTGACGCACTCCACCTTCAGTGATAATGTTGTCCCCATACACTTCACAAAGCTGCCGATAGATTTCTATCGGTTTACAGTTTTTTGCAGTCAGAAACCTTATTACTGCACGCACCTCGCAGCTCGCGGGATTTTCAATTAACGCAGACATTTTAAACCGTCACAGTATCTGAACAGAGCACAGCACGAACCTCTCACTAGCACGGCTAGATGCCGACTGAGCTGCGCAACGCTCTGACCCCAAGATGACCGCGCTAGCCCCGCTCCTAGCGGACACAGACGAAAACGTAATCTACTTTCTGGATAGCCCTCGTATTAAGACAAGAAAGATTATTACTTGTTTACTGCGCTCCAGAAGCTGCCAGAACGTGTGCTTTATGTCACTCAGCCATGGAGGGCTCAAAAAAGGCTTAGTAAAAAGGCTTAGCCAAGAACACAAAAAAGCTGGTAGCTAAATAGATAATTTGCAATAAAAAATATATTGCGGTCCTAAATTGAGATAAAAACTATCCTATCATTTAAGTTGGACCAAACTGAAACTACGTGTAAAATTTGGTTAAAATCGGTTCAGCAGCTGAGGAGTCCATTGGCCACAAACACAGGGACACGTAATTTTTATATATTAAGATAGGCTTTCAATATATTCCCTAGATGTAATCGTTTTGTTTTGTTTGGTATGTTTTTTGTTTATTTATTTTTATTTTCATAATTTTCTGTCGCACATATTTGAATGTTAGTCGCTATCTCCTAAATGGATGCAGGAAAAAACATATTTACTTTCAATACATTTAGTTTCATTATCCCTCATTCATGATTAAAAAATAAATAAAGTTAAGATGACTCTATAACATTCACATCAAACATACCATTCAATTTTCACATCAAACTTATAATTTTGTAGCCAATATTGTATAATATAAAACACCATGTGATTAACATTATTTTAATGAAGAATTATAGAAAATCTATAAATTTCAGATAATCAAATGCAACTAATTAAAGTATAAGCACAAAAAGTAACAAAAAAATATGTATATATTTTTCTTAAATCTAATATCTACAAAATATATTACATTGCAATTAATTGCTTTGCAGTTTTGGTTATACTAGAAAAATTAAGTAGCAAATTGCTTCAGATAATTATTTAGATAGCGGCTATATTGTTCCCGCAAGAAAGTACAAGAAACGTTTTTGCAAAGAAGAAATCAAAACAAGGTAATGTGAAAAGAATTTCAATCTAAATTACTTTGTGTAATAAACTAAATTGTTTTCATGTCAAAACAGCTCTAGCCATTGCTTCTTTCCTTCAGTTTCAAAAGTGTTAGAAAATTAAAAAATATATTAAAGTGCTTTGAGTTTAACTTTTTTCTCTGAATGCGTATGAAGTTTTAATTTATTTTCAAACTACTATTATGGAAATAAATCACTTGAAGTTTCAGGGAGAGAGAAAAAGAAAAAAGTAAACACTAGATCGTGAATTAAATCATTAACAAAAATACCAGTTTCTTATTCTCACATAATTTTCACTTTAAAAGTGAATTCACTGAGTATTTTTTGATACGTTGAATTAACATTAACAATGATAAGAATTTGAGACTAAAAAGTAAAAGTTCGTTATAATGAAGATACTTGTGTAGTTTAGTGAAAATCAATCGCTACACTTTAAATATTCATATTAGGGTGGAGTGAAAAAATAAAAGTCCAAAATAAGTTTAACCTGTGTGCGGAAAAGTTGCCCCTTATGAAGCTTATTTATTGTACAAAATTTTAGCAAAATAAAATAATCTCTTTATCTGCCTATCTGGCCTTGAATTTTAAGTATTTTGCTTAATTTCTCACCAATATGGCAAAAACGGAATGATAAAAGCATAACATCTCTCATTTGAAGTTACGAATGATTGGCACTAAACTTTATTATTTGAAATAAATAGTCAGTTAATAAGTGACCTTGGCAATTGTAGGATGATCTTTAAGTGTACAACTGTACATAGCGCTTGCGCACCGCGCGTGCTCTTCCTGGCAGCCCAATGTTTACGTTCACTTATTTTGCTACTATCAATTGCGGTTTTTTCTTCGAGTTAGCTGAACTCTTATCGTAAGAACATTCTTTTTAGTTTATACTACGTGTAAGCCATTTTTTCCCGTCCACGTGAGTACTTACTATACGAAATATCGCAATGTTAAAAAGAATTTAAAACAAAAAGATATACTATTTTTTTTTTTTTTTTTTCAAAAAGGTTGTGTCTTTTAGAAAATCAGTTGAGCAAAATCTGTTTGATATTTCATTACGAAAATGCAAGGATTTTGTTCTCTGTTCTTGCAAAACTAAAGTTCCTATAGCTGAAAGGGCATTTTTAACGGATCAAAGAACACTAGGTAAAATGATAATTGGAAATGTTGATACAAAAGCAAGCAAAATGATTGAAAAGTGATTAAAACGACAGAGCAGCTGAAAGAGCTAAAAATACTCAACTGCAATGTATTGTGGAAACAACAGGTAGACTTTCTACTTCTAATAAAGGACAGATTTTGAATTTTTCTAATTCTTCTCACAAAAATGAAGTTACGATTTCTGCCTATGAACAAGTTAAAACGAAAAGCACAATTATAAGTCAAGATTATCCTTCAACGTCGCAAATGAGAACTAGACTGTCAAATGTAGCACAGGCCTGTGACAGAACTGGTGTCCGATAGGTCAGCTTCAATCCCCATAATAGCTGCTTTGCAAGATATAGGAATAATTACGAAGATTCTTCTAAAGTAGTCGATCGAAGTAAAATTAGAAAGGAAAAGAATAAAAACTGTCTTGATTTGAAAAGGAAAAATGAAGGACTCTCTTCATCAGAAGAATATGGATTGTACTTCGACAGTAAAAAAGACAAGACTTAAATTTAAATTAAGGAAGGAAAAAGGAGAGCTAAAATAACAATCACAGAAGAGCATAATGCTTTAGTTTTAGAGCCTGGATCTAAAAATGTTGACCATGTCACTCCCTAATCGAGTAGTTTAAATGCCATAAAAAATAGCACATTAAGTTTTTTAGAGAAAAGTGTTGACATTTCTAAGGTACAAGCGTGTAACGGAACAGTGGTTAATACAGGATCTAAAAATGGTTTAATAAGACAAATTTAGCTCTTTGTTGGACGACCTTTACAATGTTTTATTTGCTTATTACATAGTAATGAATTACCGATACGTCATCTAATAGAGAATTTTGATGGAACAATTACAGCCCCTAAAGGGTTTTGTGGAACCATTGGGAGGAAACTAGAATCTTGTGAAGGTATGCCTGTAGTTCACTTTTGAAAGGATACAAGTAACTTTGCCCAAGATTGCCTTTAATGAACTTAGTACGGACCAGGGGTATCTCAACGAAATGTGAACTATAATTTCAAATGGAAAAAATCCGTTCAACTTGTCACCAAATGCTCCAGAAAAAATCAGTCATGCCAGATGGCTAACGATATCAAATGGAATTTTGCGGCCCATAGGAGAACTTGAGAATATTAGCACAATATGTTATTAGAGTAAACATGCATGTGGTTTGATATTAAATCTAAATCATCATGTCGGTATGGTAGTCAACATTTTTACAGCATAATAAAAAATCTTGATTTCTACCTAAAGAGCTAAAGAATATAGTAGATAAAACACTGCAATGAAACGTTTATTTTGGGAATCCGGAGAAAATTATACTATCTATGCTGTCTGATGATCGAATACACGTGAGAAAGTTGGGCCTTCAAGGATTTTTAGAGTGTAGACGGATGGCTGAACTCGATAAAAATGTTTGCGAAATCAAGATTCTCACTGTACATTTCAACGTAGATAACTATATGGATTTAATTGACTGGAATTCAGTTAACCTTACCGAGCACCCGATTACGAAGTCTATTTCTTCTAATGAGATGAACTAGATGATGATTCTGGATATTCCTGAGGATATTAATATTTTAAAATATCCGTGCAATTCACAAGAAGTAGAGCGCTGTGTGAAAATAGTTACTGATACATCAGCAGCTGTATGTGGCAATGACGCTCTGGACGGATTTATTAGATCAAGGATAGCATCGGGAATTTTTTTGCCTAAATTTGAAACTAAAAGACAATATTGTAAAGTTCTGGAAAACAACTAACCTAAATATTTAAAGACAAATTATAGGAGTTGTAATGGAGCTTGTTATGCAGTCATCTTTACCTGACGAGATCTTGATTTCTTTTCTCAAGGGAAACATGCAAAGAGCGGCATTAAACTTTCTTAAATATAACGATTTTATAGAATTTTCTGTGGTAAATAGGCAGATGAAGATAACTTCGTAGGAAGCTAAAACTTCAGAGATATGGTTACACCTATAGGTGGCAACTTTTCCGCATACAGGCTAATTAATTACGATAAACTTTTTTTTTTCGAGCGTTTTCACTCCACCCTAATTCATATATTTATAACTGATTTATATGTACAGGGTTTAAGAGCTTTATATCACTATTTTGTAGCAATGTATGGTTTACTACAATTATGTTATGAAATTTGACTTTCTGTTTTCGTAATACATCGCGTACGTTATTCTACAGTAAGATCAAAAACTGAATCCATCTATTTATCACAGATGTTCTATAATACCCAGAAAAGAGCTGAAATTAAAAATTTAACCAAAAATTCGCCGAATGTCGCCAAGCTTGGCGACATTCGGCAAAAGTTGTTTCTTACAATTAATTAGTATATCTAATATTATAAGGAATGGACACTGGATAACCCATGTAGGCATGAAAATACTCATGTACACACGTATATATTCGTGAATGCAGGCTTATACTCGTTCATCTTCCTTATACCATTATAAATAACCTTAACATATAAATATTACGATTATTTATAATGGTTTTGCCCCTATTTTCAATTATGACCAGCTTGCACCCCATGGCTTAAAATGGTCATAGATACATGTCGAAACGAAATGATCATAAAACTACTTACATATATATTTTTTTGTACTAATCACTATTGTACCGTGTTCTTTATTAATGTAATGTAAAATAATAACAAAAAATGAAGTGTTTAAAAATTTCTTATACTTAATATTAGGGATACACCGTTAAGCAAAGTTAATTGCTGATTACCGATAAATCGGCTAATGACAATCGGCAGATTAATCGGCCCAGCCGATTAATGCTTAGAATGATTGTTTTTAATCTTACCAAATTCACCATCACTGTTTTGTTTTACTATTCTAATATTAGAAATAGTTACTAATTTATTTCTGAGAAAAGGTTGATTTTTTCCCATTTTCCTAATAATCCCGAAATAATTTCAAAATTTTATCCAATTTTTTGAACAAACTCTTATATTAGTGTTAATAAAATTGCACCGGCCCATGACATCATTTACCCACCATTAATTATGTTAACTAAACTAAATTTAAAAAAAAATGGGGAAGCTGTTTTGAGCACTCTAATTTAGGAGTGTTTTTAATTTAAATTTATTTTTGAACTATTAGTAACTATTTATTTTAAGACTCTTATTTGTGAAAATTTGAGCTATCTAAAAGCACTATGCTGAGAAAAGTAATGACACATGGAAAATGTTGCTACATTATCCATATTGCACATATTTATTCAGGTTTCTAAACAATTACTTGCTAAAAAATTAAAATTAATTCCGGCGATTATTTTTTTATATTTCATTTTTGGAACTATTTGTTTTATTTTTACTCATTATACTTCTGTATTACACGAAATACTTATGTTTGCAGAAAATCATTTATATCTTGTTTATAAATTTATTCATCATAGTTTCTTTTGTTCAAAACAAAATAATTTTTTTAAACATATTTTTCTGCCAGTTGATTGGCGTAATTTGACAGATTATAAATAAAATAAAATACTCATGTTTTTGCATTCCAATTTGATTATTCTCAATAGTGTCAAATGAATATCAGCTGTAAGGTTCATCTTTTAATATTCTATTCAGTTTTACCCTCTGTTTGTTTTGTTTTTACTCTGTACACTGTCATACTACATGTGTTAGTAAGTTTAGCTGAATATTACACTGATTTACTGTGAATAAAATTGTTCATCATACATTCTTGGTGAAATTATACTTAAAAAAGTAATACTAAAAAAATATTTTTTGACCGATTAATCGGCAAAATTTTGCCGATTATTAATAATTGGCAAAGTGGCAGATTATGGTCATCGGTGCATCCCACTCTTTATTTACTTAAGGTGAAAAATGATGATTTTATGACCACTTTACCCGAGCACAACTTATATAGAAGCATGGGTATAAAGTGACAAATACACGTTCCATAACCTGAGCTAAAGTAAACTCTAGATGAGTAAAAAACCCGAAAAAGCGACGTTTAAAAACACAAATAGATGAAGGTTAAACTCTAGATACCATAACTCTGTTTTGTATTTTTCTCAAAATTCTGCCTTAACTCCGACGATGGTGATTTGCAACTTTTTAACCTAGTTCATGCTTGAAGTAATTATTTCACTGTAATTATTATTTATTTTTCCTTACCTACTTCTGAAAAATAAAATCTTTTCCGATGCCTAGCATATATTCTACATGCTGGATAACTCTCCACACTAATAGTAAGTGTTTTTCACTATTACCAAGAGGCTGAGAAAATTGTTAACTATTTAAAGTTATTATTGTTTGAAGTTTTCCTGGGATAAAAAACCGAATTGACAGCTGAAATATTTCATCCAAATGACCAGTCATTGGAGTTTTCCTAAAATAGCCCAAATTGTTTAACAAGAGTGCGTTCATCAACTAAATGATGCATTGAGATTGAATCTTTACCGAATCGTTTTGTAAGTCCAACTAATATTTTTCTTTCGGTAAACATCCATTCTTGTTGAAAGTTGCAAGGTTTTAAGCACATGATAAAAATGTTTCTCATGTTGTATTCCCCGTTGAATAGTTTAAATGAATGTCCTGTGACATGTTCATAATTCTCGGAGGGTTAATCCTACTCGATCTTCTATACTTTGTTAAGCGTTAGTTTCTGGACTCCTTGGAATTGGAAATTACTTTATTTATCAGTTTATTTAGTTAAGCTTGAGGGAAGAGAAAGTTAACTTTGAGATTATTCGAAGTTTATAAAATATGAATGCGTAGTAATAAAGTGATTTTAACTTTTTAACCAACAATAACATCAAATAAAAAAAAATCACTTTTGCTAAATACTAGTTTATTTCCCCTTCAGAATTGTAAACTACTTTATTTATCAATTTATTGTATTTATCTTGAAGAACAAGAAGGCTAATTTAAGTCTTATTTGAAAATTCTCAAACATGAATTCTTTGAAGTAACAAAATTGTTTTATTTTCCAAAATAAGAGTAAAATAAGTTCAAAAATAGCTTCTACACTTTATTAAGTATTAGTTTCAGGACCTCTTTGAAAATGAAATTATTTTGTTTCAAAATTCACTTATTTTAGCTTAAGGGAAAGAGAGAGTTAATTAAAGTCTTATTTGAAAATTCTCAAATACGAATTTTTAGTAATAAGATAAGCATTGTTAACTTCCTAAACAAAATAAAAAAAATAATTAATGAAATAAAACGCATAAGTAAAATAAATAACTAAATATAAGTATTAAAAAATGAAGAAATAGGTAAATAATGCAGTGTGTACTTTGTTTAACATTAGTTTCTCCACTCCTCTTATTAAGAAATTACTTTGTAAATTTATTTAATTTAGTTTAAGGGGAGGAAGAGTTAATTTCATTCTTATTCGATGTATCTGAAATATGAACTCTTCTTAACAATAGACATGTTTTAACATTCTAAACAAAACGAAATCTTATCAAAAATATCTTCTGTAATCTGCCTAAGTGTTATTTTCAGGACTCCTCGGAAAAGGAAATTACTTTATTTATTCGTCTATTTAATTTAATAGGAGATAAGACTACGCTAATATCCATCTCATTTTCCATGCTGTCTAAAGTACAAATTCTGAAAAATAACACATATGTTTTTAATTTGAAAAACAACATTAAAATTATACTAAAAGTATCGCATATTTTGATGAAGACGAAAGTTCTGCCAGCATTTTTCTCGCAAAACTTAAATAAGAGCTACTTGCTTAGTGTTTTTTAGGACAAAATTAAAAATTTTGATTATAAAATTTGGTCAGAAAATTTGGTCTCTTTATTAAATAACTTTACTATCAATAATTTATTTTGTGTCAATTTTGTATTCGCTTTGTGCAGGTAATGTGTACAATTTTAACGCATAAAAATAAGGCAGTTCTCAAACTTATTTTTAAAAAACTGATGTTTTTTAAATCCCCCCCCTTCCAGATGTTTAGTGCAGTATTGATTCGAAGATAAATCGATTATGCTTTTAGTTTTTTTAAACTTTCTTTATTACTTCCACAATTGTTTTAAAAGAAATGTGGTTACACGAACTGTTTCACTTTTAGTTAAGTAATCTTTTTTTAATGGAAATTAAATTTCCAAAAGCATAAATAAAATGAAGCAAAACACATTGCTATTCATAAATAACCTCAATCTGAGCACATTTTCTTCATTTGCATATAATTGACAAATTACTTATCACTGTTTACATCACCTCATTATAAGTGAGGTTCTCCTTAGACTTTATGATTGTTACTAAAGTAGTTGTTACACGATCTTCTTTTATCCTCTTTTATCATACATCATTCAACTGGCGTACGAGACCATAGCAACGTCTGATGAAAGGCCAATCAGCCTTTTGTGTGAGTCAAATCTTTTGTATTGCGAACTGTTCAACGGAAGATGAATTGAAGAACTTGTTTTGCTTTGATTACTTGCCTTTAGAAGAAAAAAAGATAAAACCTTTCTTTCTTTAACAATATCATCGGAGTTTTATTATAGGCGGACTTAAAGCATTGTGAGCTTTTCAAAACATATTTTTATTTCTTCCTTTCTTACTTCTTTAGGCTGGTAAAATGTTTGGAAAGTTAAGCTGTTAGCTTGTTAGATAATTTTTATGAATTTCTTTTATCAATAGACAATACTAACTTAAAAAACATGATGGTGTAAAGTTCACGTGAAATGCTATTCATTTAGTGTGTTGTGTAGATTTCACAGCTGTTTATTTTACTATTAATAGCTATTTCAATTATGAGATTGCAAAAAAAATACAGAACTTTTATTTTTTTTGCCTTTTATTTTATTTTTTACGATAAAATTATATGTGTGCGAACCAATCTCTAGGGACGTGCATATTCTTGTTTCCGGCTCATAATAACATTAAAAAAGTCTATCCCATTTCCTCTATTATTATTGCTATTTTACCTAATTCTAAGGCACAAAATTATAGATATTTTACTGTGCTAAATAATATCTATTTATTTGGAGACTGGATTATGTAAGTACTAAAATACCATTACCATCCTTTGTCCCTTATTAGAAATTCTGTTTTTAAAGGTCTGCTAGGCTGAAAAATAGCTAAAATTTATTTATAAAATTGATTTTTAGATAGTTTCTAGCATTCTACTTTTAAATCAAGTTCATTTTTTGCTTAATTGCATGCATAAATATGTTTCTGGCTTGGTAAGAACTTTTCCTCAGCATTATTATCCAATTGTTTTTATAGAATGTTATGATCGAAACTAAGAGTTTAAATAATTATCAGTTTCAGTAGCAACTACCAGAATTTTGTTCGCAAAATAATTAGATCGAGTGTTCTATGCTTCCTGAGTGCGTATATTTAACATCAAAGTAAAAAAAAATCTGCTATCACTGTTATTACTAATAATGAGTTAACATTATTGTGCAATTTTATCCTTTTTATTTTTATACGAGTATAAGGTGAATCTTTGTTCAAAGCATGTAACATTGCAACGAAGGTAGCCATTGTTTATGTCTTGTCAGGCGAAATATGTTAAAGTGTCATTGCCATCCATGCCACTACCATCCAGTGCAATACGTGATTGGAATGACAGACTGAAAAAAATAGAACTGAAAGCATTATTTCTAATATTTTAAACCATAAATAGCATTAAGTTAATTTTTTTGCTATGAATGTTTTATTATATTACTTGATACTGAAGCTCATCAGAAAAAAAGGTAAAAGCTTTTTAAAAATTCAATGCTTTAGCATTTTAGTTTATTTATTTTAATTTTCGATGGTAAGTTTTAAGAAATCAATTGATTCACGAATAAAAATAAATAAAAATGGAAGAAATGCCCAATGACGATTTTTGTCAAAAGGTATAGCCGGGTTTATATGTCAAATCTGCCCTTGAGCCCGATTTTGTTCAAACTTGGGGGATCATTTTGGTGTCGAATAAGAAAAATTTAGCCAATTTTTTAGCTCTCTATCTCAAACGACTTTCGGGTTTTTTCAAAAAACCCGTTTCTACGGTTTTATTTTTTTTCCCATAGAAAAATTCAAATTTAATGAACGGTGATTTTATGTATTTTATTCTTAGGAATAAAATATATGAAAAATATTATGGTCATAATGTTTGAACAAAAAGCCAATTTTTGGCTCCAAAGAAAAAGTTAAAATATTTTTTAAAAATTATTTTCTGAAAATGTCAATCACCAAATTTTGTCAGAAAGTGTCTTTTATATTCCTTTATACTCAGGAATTTTTTTGAAATTTTTTGAAATGGTGGAACAATATGAAAAAAATTAAAAACTACTTTTTTTTCATAATTTTGCACTTAAACTAAACAACTTGAGCCTGCTTGAATTGCGTCAATAAAAATCGTCTGCTGAGTTAAAAATGCTTCTATTTTCAAACTAAACCGCTTTTTTTTTTCGTAATTTATCGTCAGCAGAGAAAAATATCGTCTGCCTTGAGAATTTTTTTGCGTTTTAGAATTTACTCACATTGTACAAAAACTGTTGTTACTTCATCTTTGCTTCATTGTTACATAGCGTTACGGCTAATCTATCCCACTGAAGTAAGTGAAATAATCGTATCCGTTCATAGATTTATGAATTCATAACTTGTACTTCTTTTGATTCCGGGATGGATTCTAACGAAAGATGCATTAATTGTGATATTCATTTGCGCAAAGTATTAGGCTATAAAAAATTTATTTCGACAATTGATGAGGCTAATATTGCAACAGAAAAAATCGGAAAAATAGTCCTAGTAAATGATATTTTTTGTTGCAAATGTCGACCACTTATAACCAGACCAAGTAAAAAAAGAAATACTGATGATTTATCTGAGGAATAAGTGAGTACCGAAGATCAGCCAACTTTTTCTCAGTCTTCTACTGTCTCAACTGTATCGTCTACTGAAGATCCGTCATACGTATTTGAACAAAAAGTGGACGAATTTGTGGAATTGGGATTTCCTCGAATCATTTCTACTCATGGATATTGTTGCATTTGTGGATCATCATCAAATATTACAACAGTTCCATTTGAAGCTCGCAAACAAGTATTTTCAAAACGACAATCTTTATTCCAGAAGGAAATCGGTGCTGCAAAGATCATATCATAAAACGGCGATTCTATGATGAAGACATCAATAATTTTCGTGATTAGGAAAAATTATTTGGTCAATTATCTATTCATAGTGATTCGTCCATAATTGATAAAAATAGCGATCTTTCGTTTTCAGAAAAACAGCTGGAGGTATTTACAGGCCTTACGTGGGAAAAACTGTTAAAACTCTGTCAAATGTTAACGTCGATGAAAAACTCTATAAATCGTAATGTTACTCAAACTCTTGTTGTTTTTTTTTATTCAAATTAAGAACCAGAAATTCGAACGCAACAGTATCCTCAGTTTTTGGTTTAGTTCGAAAACAAATAGTATCGAACTACTGTAAAGAAGTGTAATCCTCGTTAGAACAAGACGTTTTACCTCGATGTTTTGGAATTAATGCCATCACTAGGGAGACAATCCTCACCAATACCGTAAAATGGGGTTAATCGGAACACTTTTCAGCTTTGATTGTAAAAAAAGCAGTTAAAAGATTTTTTTTTAATTTGATTTTTTGGGTAAAAACTTCGGTCTTGCTTTACTTTTGATATTCCAAGCAAAGACAAAAGATTTTGAGCAATTATTATTAAAATATATAGCAAATTATGGGTGTTCCGAATCACCCCGCTGATAGGGGTCAATCGGAACACTTGTTAAAATTTTTATTTTTTTCAATTTAATCTGTAATAGGTCTCACAAACATGAGTAATATTGATGCGGGAGAATAAGAACAGATAATTACTGTCAAATAAATGTATAATTTCAGTACCAGTAAACATTTATAATTTGTGAAAATTCAAAATAATTTTGAACCTTTGAAAAATGAAAAGTAATTTTAAAAAAATCTTTTAAATTGAAATGCAAAGATTTAACATGAATGGAAGTCACTCATGTCGTCCACAAATATGTACTTGTCCTTAAAACTAGCAATTGTGACTTGGCTTAAGTTTTTTCATAACATCTCCTGGGATGAACTCTGCCTTTTCTTTAGTTTTTTGAAATTTCTGGGTTTCGGGGATTGTCCTGAAAGATTTTTTCGCTTATTCATCACTGTCTGTGTGCTGGACGTTTACTACATAAAGTCTATGTGACTTTCTCCCTTTTATTTTAAGTAAAAAAAAGTCTCCTGGAGAAAAAATCTTTTGAAATCTGTAACTTTTGTCATTCTAAGATCTAGTTGCTCACGAGAAGGGATAAACAGTAATAAATCCTTGTCCCTGTCTTGATTAGAAGAATTGGGGTTAGAATCTTGATTTTTCAAACAATTTCCTTCAAATAAGTTTGAATTGGAACAACAGAACTAAGTGTTCCGATTCACCCCGCAATTTTTTTTCCCATGGCATTTTTCAGAATTCTTCACTTTTATGACACAATTTATAAAAAATGTAAATTCTAATGTGGTATTCTGTTGTTCAGATACATGTATAATTGAAACATACCACTCATAGTTTTTAAATATAAGAAGGTTTGTTCTTGCATATGAAGTTTTGCAGTCTATGAAAATGTGATGTTTTCTAGCATTCAACGTGCAGCCCTCTTTAGATGCCAGTAGCGTTGCCAGATTGACAAAAGTATTTTTTTCCTACTTCCTATGATATTACCTTTCTAAAAAAAAATTCATGGCGAAAAATACCCAATAGTATATTTATGAAGAATTTCTTTGTACGGTTGGGAAGTTTTGTTCCGATTGACCCCGCTGTTCCTATACACCCCATTTTACGGTACCTCAAATACTGCTAGAGAACTGTATCAAGTAAAAGATGACCAGTTAATATTTATCTTTGATGGAACATATATTCGGCAGCAAAAAAGTGCAAATAAAGAATACCAAAGGAAGTCATATTCTTGTCAAAAAAAGGTTCCTTTTTGCACCGCAAATGGTTTTGTCATAGACATGCTTGGGTCATACACTGCTAATATGAACGATGCAGAGATTATGCGAGTCATCTTAAATGATCCTAATGGTTTGATGAAGTTATTTAAGAAAGGTGATATTATTGTAGTTGATCGAGGGTTTCGTGATGTGTCAGGAACAGAATATTTGAGACTTGGGATTTAAGGTGTTGATGCCGCCTTTCAAAGGCAAACAAAATCAGCTGACTGCGAAAAAGTCAAACGCATCACGTTTTGTCACAAAAATTCGTTGGGTTATTGAAGCAGTACATGGCCATCTCAAGCAGAAATTCAAACTCTTAGATCATAAACTGGATAACAAATTTGCTTCCTAAAGCTAGTGTCTACTGCAAAATCGCTTGTTTTCTTCACATTGAATTTGGTTCAAGACTGGATTCTGATATTAAGCTTTCTGAAAAAAATATTGACGCCATGCGTTCAAAAAGAGATCAGAAAAATACTTTAATTTCCGAAGTTGAAACTAATCGTTGGGCTAGAGAAAAAGTTATATTTTCTACAATAACCTCAGATCAAGTTGCTGATTTTCCTGAGTTATCAGAGCAAAAGAACTGAAAATTCTGTTCACTGGATCATACCAAATGTCGCAAGCTGTATCATATTTAGCTGAGATGATGAATGAAGATGGAACAATTAAAATACATAATGTCAAAATCATACCTAATATTCTAAAACTTGAAGTTAGATCGCGACATGTTAGCTCAAAAACATATCGTTGCTTTATTGATTGTCACCCAAACAGGAATGGCATAGCTGGGATCAGTCGATATTGTTGCAACTGTGCTAATGGTAGGCTCACTGTTGGCTGTTGCTCACATATTACTGCAATCATATATTTTCTGTCTCATGCGCGATATTTAGCAAAAATTGTAAAGCCTGCCGAAATATTTAGTCGTATTTTTATTGATGAAAAAGTTAATGTCGTTGTAAATGAAGACAGTGATGAAGATTAACCTTACTTTAAATATCCTCATAAAAATTTGTTGAAAATTATTGCATCGAATGTCAGTTATTTACAAAAATGATATACTATGGAGGCTAAATTAATAATAAAACTACTTTAATTATTTAAACTTTTATTTTTATTGGATGGAAAAAGTATTTACAATTGCAAAAAAAAAACATTTTTCACGTTCCTAATAACTTATGGTTTTCTTTATATGGTTTTCTTCAGGTTTTTCCTGTGATAAGAATGCATCGTTTAGAAAATTAGTTTTAATGCATTTTTTACCAATAAAAATATTTATATTTTTTCAACATAAAATTATAGGGAAAAAACTATTTATTTTGAAAATACAAAAAGAAAAAAATAATAATCATTCAGCAGGCGATTTTTTACTTACTTAGTTTAAGTTGTTTAGCGTGCAATTTTGTTTAAGCGCGAAATTATGAAAAAAAAAAGTAGTTTTTAATTTTTTTTTCATACTGTTCCACCATTTCAAAAAATTCAAAAAAAAAAAAAATCCTGAGTATAAAGGAGTATAAAAGACACTTTCTGATAAAATTTGGTGATTGACATTTTTCAGAAAATAATTACCGTAAAATGGGGTGAATCGGAACACTTTTCAGCTTTGATTGTAAAAAAAGCAGTTAAAAGATTTTTTTTCAATTTGATTTTCTGGGTAAAAACTTCGGTCTTGCTTTACTTTTGATATTCCAAGCAAACACAAAACATTTTGAACAGTTATTATTAAAATATATAGAAAATTATGGGTGTTCCGAATCACCCCGCTGATAGGGGTCAATCGGAACACATGTTAAAATTTTTATTTTTTTCCATGAAACCTGTAATAGGTCTCACAAACATGAGTAATATTGATGGGGGAGAACAAGAACAGATAATTACTGTCAAATAAAAGTATAATTGCAGTACCAGTAAACGTTTATAATTTGTCAAAATTCAAAATAATTTTGAACTAATGAAAAATGAAAAGTAATTTTAAGAAATGCTTTTGAATTGAAACACAAAGATTTAACACGAATGGAAGTCACTCATGTCGTCCACAAATATGTACTTGTTCTTAAAACTAGCAATTGTGACTTGGCTTAAGTTTTTTCATAGCATCTTCTGGGATAATCTCTGCCTTTTCTTTTGTTTCTTAAAATCTCCAGGTTTCGGGGATTGTCCTGAAAGATTTTTTCACTTATTCATCACTGTATGCTAGGGTGGAGCGAAAAAAATGAATTTTTGATTTTCGTTAACGGGTACCTTTCATTTACTGTGAATAAGGATAAGTAACAATTCTGTAAAATATTTCACTTTTGCGACGTCATCTTTAGTCTGCGCATTTGGCCTAAAGTTTTGAAATTTTTGATTTTTTTTAGATTTTTCAAATTTTTTTAAAAAATATTGCAAATGATAAGACTAGTGACGGGTGGTTATTAAATGGACGAAAAAGGTTTGAAATAGACAAGGAATTTTTTTAAACCATTTTAGAATGTGATTTCAGTTCGTGCATTACGCTCAAAGTTCATCAAATTTCTCAAAATTTCTGATATTTTCAACATTTTTTTAACTCAGTATTTCCTCTCAATATTCGCTTGAAGTGTCTTCAAACTTGTTTTTATTCATTTTGTTATTATTTTGAACCCAGCAACTCTTCTCTAGCTCGTGTGGAACTACCCAGGACTCACCACGAGGAGGTGACCGCACTTCTAGTCCTACACGTGAACCCTTCCTTCCAACCAAGGCGAGCACGCATTTACATTTCTTAGATACGTCTTTCACAGTTAAATTGTTCCTTTGTGTCGTAAATTGATCAACTATTTGTGTCAGATATCCTGGTTTTTACTAAACTTTTTTTTTCCTGTGATTATATACCAATTTTGAAGAGCTTGTGATCTATTTGATAGCTCTTTCAACTGATTTGAGTCTTGAATGGCAGTATAAAAAGAGCGCATTCAGAAATCATATTTAAATTCTCAGCTTCCATAATCTTTGTAAATATTGTGTTAAATTACCTGTAAAAGGTGGCTTTGTAATTTCCACATCATGACAAGAAATCATATCGATGTATACTGACTTTTAATTTATGTATATAATGTATAAAAATAGATTTTTATCTATTTTTGGGATCTGAAGCGTTCTCACTGACTTGCTTGTTTGTTTTTTAGTCTTTTAAAACAAGTTTCTTTATATGCTCTCTCCTATGAACTAACTAGATTATTACCCGGCACTGCCCGGGTGCTTATTAATACAATATAGCTCTGAAAAAATATTTGAATGAATTCTATCCACATGAGAATATCAAAACTTACTTTATGCTAAAATGAAATAGTGCTGAGCCTTAAATTGATAATTCATTGTTAATCGTAATCTTTGTTGAAAAATACTCCTATTTAAATGTATTACGTTTTATCATATTGTATGCTTAAAATCTTATCTCTATTACTCTATCTATTCATAATTGAAAGAAAATGGCCATTTTGAGACAAAAGATTTGAATTTTGAGCTTTTTGGATTTTTTTTAAAATTTCAAAACCCCCGCCTATGTGAATTTTAATGCATCAAGGAACCTCTGTGCCAAGTTTGTTGAAAATCCGACGAGAACTATGAATTTGTATAAGGAACAAACATACATACATCCATATATGGAAAAATATATAGATATCGATAACAGCATATGTCTTGGGTGCAAAGTATACATTGGTTTGAATAGATGTGAATACAATGTTCTGCTTTTTCCCGGAGAGATAATCTTATAATCTCACACAAATTCATAGCTAAATTAGTACCGTCTGCACTTCATCCTAAAAGAGCAAGGACACTTTTACCGCGAAAGTTATGAACTCTTTTAAAAATTATAGTCTAAAGATTATGTTAACTGTAGTCAACATCTGGCTTGGGAAAGCTTTCTTGGACTTCTGTTTCATATTTTTTTGGATATTTTTTCAGTCAGAATTACCTTGTTCATCTCATAAAGTTACTGTTGCTCAGTACTTGAATCATTTTTATTGTAAAAATCAATCTGATCAATGACAAATTCTATAGGTTCATATTGAACTGATTTGAAAGTATAACATGTTGTTTAGCTTTGTCCAACAGGCCCAAAAATCACTTTGGTCCACTGGTAGGTCCATCTAGCTTTTGCAAAAAATGCAGCAAATTAAGTTTACTCAAATATAATTGGCAAATGTCCCATTACAGAGGTCTACCAAGTTTTTCTTCCAGTTTCCTTATTACACCTTTGTATTTTCCAGTCTTTGTAGTGTATCCATCAAAACCAATGCAAACAATATCCTACTCAAAGAAACATTTTATTGTTCCTAGCTTGTCTAAGAAATGTAAATGTGTGCTCTCATTGGTTGGAAGCAAGGGGAGCTCGGGTGGCACCCAAAGTGCGGCCACTTCCTCGTGGTGAGTCCTGGGTAATTTTAATGAGCAAGCAAATAGTTGAGTAGTTCAAAAAAACCAACAACTTAATTAAGTAAATGTTTTGAAGGCACTTTAAGTAAATATTGAGAGGAAATATTGAATTATAAAGTTTCTGCACAATATTGAAAATGTCGGAAATTTCTGAAAATTTGATGAACTTTGGGCCTAATGCGCAGACTGAAATCATAATCTAAAATGGTTTTTAAAAATTTCTTGTATATTTCAAACCTTTTTCTTCCATTTAATAACAACCCGTCACTAGTTTTATCATTTGCAATATTTTTAAAAAAAATTTGAAAAATCTAAAAAAAATCAAAAATTTCAAAACTTTAGGCCAAATGCGCAGACTAAAGATTACGTCGCAAAAGTGAAATATTTTACAGAATTGTTACTTATCCTCATTCACAGTAAATGAAAGGTACCCGTTTACGAAAATCAAAAATTCATTGTTTTCGCTCCACCCTACTGTATGCTTGCCTTTTGCTACATAAAGTCTATATGACTTTCCCCCTCGTATTTTAAATAAAAAGAAGTCTCATGGAGAAAAAATCTTATGAACTCTGCAACTTTTTGTCATTCTAAGATCTAGTTGCTCACGAGAAGGGATAAACAGTAATAAATCCTTGTCCTTGTCTTGATTAGAGGAATTGGGGTTAGAATCTTGATTTTTCAAACAGTTTCCTTCAAATAAGTTTGAATTGGAACAACAGAACAAAGTGTTCCGATTCACACCGCAATATTTTTTCCTATGGCATTTTTCAGAATTCTTCATTTTTATGACACAATTTATAAAAAATGTAAATTCTAATGTGGTATTCTGTTGTTCAGATACATGTACAATTGAAACATACCACTCTTAGGTTTAAAATATAAGAAGATTTGTTTTTGCATATGAAGTTTTGCAGTCTATGAAAATGTGATGTTTTCTAGCATTCCACGTACAGCCCTCCTTAGAAGAGAGTAGAGGTGTCAGATTAACAAAAGTAATTTTTCCTACTTCCTATGATCTTATCTTTCTAAAAAAAATTAATGGCGAAAAATACCCAATAGTATATTTATGAAGAATTTCTTTGTACGGTCTGGAAGTTTTGTTCCGATTGACCCCGCTGTTCCTATACACCCCATTTTACGGTATAAAAAAAATATTTTAACTTTATTTTTGGCTCTAAAAATCGGCTTTTCGTTCAAACATTATGACTATAATATTTTTTCATGTATTTTATTCCTAAGAATATTGAAAAAAATCACCGTTCATTAATTTTGGACTTTTCTATGGGAAAAACAAATAAAAACGTAGAAACGGGATTTTTGAAAAAACTCGAAAGTCGTTTGAGATAAAGAGCTAAAAAATTGGCAAAATTGCTCTTATTCAACACCAAAATGATCCCCCAAGTTAGAGCAAAGTCAGGCTCAAGGGCAAGGGTAAGTGCCCCAGTAGTCGGCTATTTAAGACATCTTTTGTTAATCTTAGTTAACCTAGAACTTCCAGCTATCAATGCAGCAACAAAGACATCGTAAAACTTTAGAATGTACCTTTGTGATACTGATTCACCAACTTGTTTCAGAAATTAAAAATTATATATACAGGGTGTTCCAAGTCAACTGTCATGACCTCTAATTCCTCAACCGTTCGTCCTAGATGCATACTTCCAATTGCAAATTTGCTCAAAATGAGGTAGTGAGTCAAAATATTGAAAGTTTGAAGCGAAAAAATAATTCAGTCAAAACATACGAAATCTAACTTTTTATAGGGTCTTCGGGTCCCCAAACTTATATTTAGGGAAAGAATCTCCATTGAAAAATAATACTAACACAAAACAAATGACATTTGTGCGATTAAAATCCATGGAGAAATGAAACATGAAACTTTATGACTTATACCACTTTACGCTAGCGTTATTTTAAGTGATTTTGGGGGCCATATACACGCGAAATTCGCACCATTCAGAGTTCTTTAACAACAAAATATTCTTTATTTTCCTAAAATATATTTATTTAACTGTAAAAGTTATTTAACAAGGGAATTAAAATATGAAAAAAAAATGAATAAGAAAGAAGAAATTACGATGAATACTACGGAACAGTATGTAGAAATGGTGTTGCTTTACGGACAATGTAATCGCAATGGGACTGAAGCTGCTAGACAATACGCAATCAAGTTTCCAAATGATATCAAACCATCGACACGTACGGTTTTAGATGTTGTAAAGCGTTTACGAGAAACGGGTAGCGTGGCAAAACGCAATAGAGCCAGCACATTGAAAATATTAATCACAGACGAAGAGATTTTGGGATATACTCTTGCCTATCCGCAGTCAAGTCTTACAGACATTAGCAAAGCACGTGCTTGCTCAAGAACACACGTATGGAGAGTTTTAAATGCACATGGTGCTTATCCGTACCGACCACAATTAGTGCAAGCGTTTTTGCCTGGAGATGATGATAGACGGTTCGATTTTAGCAATTTTATAATGAACAAGTTAGAAACGGATCCGTCGTTTTTGGATAACATTGTATAGACAGACGAATGTACGTTCTCAAGAATTGCTGTTGTCAATAGCCAAAATACTCGTTTCTGGGCTATGCAGAATCCGAATATCCAACGATCCAGTAAGCATCAGGTGCGATGGTCTGTTAATGTTTGGTGCGGCATTTGGAAAGGAACGTTAGTGGGACCCTTCTTTTTTGATGGCACGTTAACCGCTGAAAAGTATAACGATATATTACGTGGATATTTATCTGACTTTCTAGATAATCATGTTTCGCTAGCAGATCTTAGTAAAATTTGGTTTCAGCATGACGGGGCACCGGCACATAAACCAGCAACTACCAGAGCACTTCTACGTAGTATGTTTAATAATAATATCATTGGATATGGCAGCGCTTTCGAAAACTTTGAAAAAGACAAAAGTTTGGAGTAAATTAATTTCTATAAGAACCTTTCAGTCTACGATTCTTATGCCATTTATATTTTTATACGCTAAACTGGAAATCAAACAACTTGTCTATTGCGGTATATCGCAACACCCATCGGACAGAATCCAAGGGGGCTTCCATTTCCGGTTTAAAACCATAGTGACAATAATGGTTAAAGCCGTACTACACTTATACAAGGACTGTAGGGGTTATTTTTATTTCAATACTTTTCACGTGGCTTCTTTTTTCGCTGGTTTTAGCACAAATTATAGCAAATTAGGGTTAAGTAACCCAATATAATGGGCCATTCCTAAAATATTGTATCAATGTATTTCTTTTTGCGCATGTATTCAATGTCTTCGGAAAATGTCGGAACTAGGTGCGTAGGAGTTGATGGATTTGTTTTGTGACCGAAAATAATGATCTGAGCTGCAGTTGTAGAGGTTTTAATCGCTTCCTTTTTTTCTGTTGAGAGATTTTTAGAGTGCTGTAGTAAGTAGATTACACCTGTCTAATACGTAGAAGATTATAGTGTTATAAGTTATGATTTCGTCTGTATAAACGGTAAAAACGTGTTTTTCAGCATTTATTGAATTTCAAGTGCAAATAATGCATCTGATAAAGAATTGAAGGTGCGCGCATTATAAGTAGAGTACAATATCTAACAAAATATGCTATCTGTGGTAAAGCAAGCTTTTTTTCCTTTACAAAAGGTAAGAGAAGTGAAAGTGAAGATGAAACTCTCGTTTTTTGATGCTACTTTTGTTTTGCCCTATAACAGGGTACATCCCCGGTAAGCTAAATTTTTTCAGATTCTTTTCAAAATTAAGACGTAGCCAAAATGTGTGTTTCAATCTTTTAAACTGATATGATCCTACTCCCAGAATCCTAGATTGTATTAGTTTTTTCTTAATCATACAAGTTGCAGGTGACGAAAAAAGGTATCTGATATTCGGTGCTCTTTCCCTAATGCTTAAGGTAGCTAAGCTAAAGGCAACTATACGGTAGAACATCCGAAAAAAATTAAAATTATTTATTCCTTTTCTCTAAAACTACATTCACTTCAGTTCACTTCCTTCTTAATTTTTTTTTTTTTTGAACAATAGTGAATTTACATCACAACAATGGACTATATGCATATTCCTAAGGTGGCCATCCATAAAAAAATGAAGAAAGTAAAGTGGTAATGTTCATTTTGGTGCTCTACTGCATTTATTATTTTTAGCTATATACATTTGTCTTCTTATTTTAAAACTTTTCTAGGAAATGTAAATCCATGACAACCTAGAATCCATAAAAATGCACTGGGGTGAATATCAGGAAAAGGGCTAATTTAAGTCACAAATGAATTTCTCAAGCACTTCCAAATAAATACCAATTTTTTTTCTTTTTTCATACAGTAAACTGCGTCGCACATACAATAAATGACAAAATTTCCAGGTTTTACTTTAATTTGTGACAATAGAACTCCTTTTATTGCTTTAATGTCATGTCGACCGCGCGTCACACATTCGAATCGCAGAGTTCAAAAAACTCCTGTGGATTATAAAACATCGCAGTAGAAACAAATACTAAAGGAAATAACGTGTTTTATGTTCATCTATGACGATTAACTCTTGTGTTTTAGATAAAATGAATTTAGATCGATAAGAAAAAGCAATTTCTGCTCGTCACAAGTTTTCATAACATGACGAGTGAGCCAACTTCCGGAATGATAATATCTAGACAAAACATTTTTTGCCGCCAAAAAATTACGCTCGGTGAAGCTATAATATGTGACGTTTTAGTTTCGGTAGAAAATTTTCACTTCGGCTGCAGTGAATTACAGGTAAGATTTTTTCAATCTTGACTTTTCTGTTTCTACCTAATGAAGTGTCATATCGGCAGCGGAAATTAAGACACAAAATAAATTAATTTTTCAATCTATTTTTGTATAATGGAAAAGAAACCCACCGTCATGGGCATAATAAGGCGTTTTTATTTTCGAATCTTTAATTAAGGATGTTCAGCTATCATATTGCGGGAAATTTGTCAGGTCGGCAGCGGTCATGTCGGCAGCGCCGAAATAGAAGATATTTGTTACGAAACTGATGCGTGCGTAACCGATGTTTTTTCACAATTCTTTCTTTGTGTTATGAGTTAAGTTTTAAAGAACAAAGATAATTTCAAGTGCTTCGTTTTTCTTGCCAAATTCTCTATTATATTTCACATTTCTACTGTATTTCACATTTTAAGTGTGATTTCCTCTCATGGGTCATATTTGGTACAATACAAAGGTATCCAACAAGCTGAAATTTTAAACGTGTGTTACAAAACAGTTAAATTTTATCTTTAAAATATGCGCTTTATGCTACAAATAAATAAATTCAACATAAAAAATTTAGCCAAATGCATTTACTAAGAAAATTTGGGAAACTCATTAAAACTTCACTACGGCCACTTTTAACTCACTGACCGTATGTTATGCACCCTGTCAAGGTGTGCTTTGTCATCACCTGTAGTTTAATAGATGAATTTTATGAAGTTTCTTTTCAATTTAAGGAAAATAGTTCTGTGTCGTTTGTAAACAACTGATATAGTGGTAAATTTTAAAACACATATTGAATAAAAATTCTGCAGGTGTCAGCAGAATATATTTATAATACCAATAAAAACCGAGGTATAGAAATAAGAGAGAAAGCCGATTTTCAAGACGTGAATACAAATGCTTAAATTTACCTGATTCGAAACCGGTGGTAAATGTTTGAGAGAAAAACATCTTCATCCAACAATTACGCAAGTTTCTTTTTCTTCCCTTTTTTCTTGCTTCATTTCTCCAAAAAATTTTTTTCTTTCTTTTCTTTCTTGCTATTGCTTCACTGTTTCTTTACTCCAGTTTAAACGGATATGAAATTTTATAAGCGCTTTTCCTGCTTATTTGTAAAATATATACGCTATACATATTTATTCAAGTATTAAAAAAAGATATATTTGAGTGGTAAAATATTTTCTGAAGTATGTCGTTCCCATGAATACCATTTTGTGTTGAAGTAGCCTTTTGCCATTTTTTTGTAATTTTAGAGGAGATTTAGATATAATAAAAGGCCCCAATTCAGATCACGTACTGATAATATTATGAAGCACCTTTTTCGAACTATTGGGAATTTGATATTACAAATAAAATAAATTAAAATAAAATAAAAAATAAAAATAACGTTTTTTCAATGCACTCTAATGTAAAGTGCTGGCAAAGATAGGTAAAAAAGAAGGAATTTCCTTTGTATAATTAGCCCCAATGTTACATAGTTATTTAAGTAGAATATTAAAAGATAAATCTAAAATATAATTGGTGTCTGGTATAATAAGCATTTTATGTACACACATATGATTGTCTAAAAATAAATGATTGCTCTAACAAAGGCGAGTTCATTCAAGAAAAGTGGTTTTAAATTTAGCTCTACACCTTTTTTCTACTTCTTTCTTTGCTTAGAGCAACGGAAATATTTTATTTAATTTAGTAGACTTCGGAAACATCTTCATCGATAAAAAAAATATATAATGAAAATAACTACATTATTGTCCTTGCTTATAAACTGCAAATTGAGGAAAAAATATAGTATGAACAACTTACTGACTGCAATGCGACCGACCATAAATATTGAATAATTTATCGTTTTCTAGAAAAATGATGGATTGTTCAAAATAGAAAGTAGTTTTTAGGAAATCGGTAATTCAATACCTGTTACAGAAAATGTCAAAGATTAAATACATAATTGATGAACATTTAATGTTACATTACTACTAGCTAAGTTCTTTTTTGCTTTGAAATTTGATTAATGTGTTGTTGAAAAATATAATTGCGAAAAGAACTGGTACAAAAGCTGAAAAGTACGTGTGCTTAAAAGTCTTTGTGCTCTAAAACAAAATGACAAAGTTTTACTACGTGCAAAATTTTTATACTTAAAATAATCTAAAAGTATTGCAATATGAATATGTGTTCTGGGTAGGTACACTTGTTGAATGCCAAACAAATTTGTTTTATAGGTTGTCTTGAATGGCAATGATTTTTATCAACTTACATTTTAATATGATGGTTTGCAGTTGGCTGGAGGAGCTCTTTCTTGTTTAAAAAAGGTGAAATTCTTAGATCGGCACTACGCCAAGTATCGTTATCGGACCCTCAACGTGGCTTCCCTCACTAATGTCACTACAAATGGAATTGATAAACAATCAGTGGACCGGCAGACAACTTATCAGATGCTGAGAATACATTAAAATGAGATAGTGGACGTAGCAAAGACTGAAAACAATAGAGTATTAGCCCTTGTTATGTAAGCTAAATCCGGCACGGACAATAGCCCTACAACACCCATAGTCTCTGGCTACAAGAACAATTCTAAAGCTTCACGTTGCAGCTTAGAGATTTGAGAAGAAGACTAATCAAGGATTTCTTTCTATGAATTGATCTACAATAGCACTACAACACGCAGTCTCTGGCTACAAGAACAATTCTAAAGCTTCACGTTGAAGCTTAGTGATTTGAGAAGAAGACTACTCAAGGATTTCTTTCTATAAATAGATATACAGTATTGCATTTCCCATAAAGGAATTATTTTTGTAACAAAAATAAGCTCATTGATAAAGTAACCTGCATCTCCAAAATAAGTGTATTGTCTGCTTCACGATTGTTGGCATTCGGCAGCCATCAAATATCAGTAACTTTATATATAGTGGTGCTGTTAAATTTATCTCCGACATTGCCAATGTTTATTTCTTTTTCAGAATACCAGGAAATGAAAAATGCAGTAGATTTGGGTTCGAATAATTTTGCATAATGCAATAAAAGTAACCCAAATCAACTGAGAACCAATTATTTTCCCTGTTACCATCTTTAACCAATGCTTCAGAAACTCTTTCTTGAAGAACGTCCTGTGTTCCAACATGGCAATGCCCATGTTCACACGTCTCGTTGTGATCAAAAATATTTTTTTGAGCTTGATGATGAAATGGAACATGATCTTGGCAGTCACTTGATCTCATCATCATTCAGTCTTGGGTAGAGAGAGGGGCAGAGGGTAGCGAACGAAAAATTGTACTCGGTTTTGTTTCCCGCCTCTCTATTTAGGCTCGAGACTGCCCAGCAGGATCAATAGGGGCAAACCCCAAAGTACTTTTTTCATGACCATTTTTTATTAATCCCAATTTGAATAAAAGCTGTCATTCATGCAAAGAGGGGCTCAAATCTCTGCATAAAAAGATTTTTATTCTTTTACAGGTATTTCTAATGTTTTGTTTTATGTCAGTTTAGCAGCATATATATACATATATATATACACTGGTGGACCAAAATTAAGGTCCAGACTGTTTTCTCAATGTAATAACGTTGCACTAAAACTTTTCAAATAAAAATCAAATGTATAAACGTGAACTTCATTCAAAAAGTTGCATAAAAAACCATGTGACGAAAGGTCACAACAATCATGTGTAGTTTGATCAGTAAGAAACATGGAGCCATTAGTAGAGGATATGAGCTCCCCTGACTGCTGTATAGGTTTTGCATCGTCTGCTGAAGCTGACCGTAATGTTTTCAATGAGTTATTAAGTCATTGCTGTCAATTCCTCTTGTAGCTCCAATTGCAACTACAGAATTGTTACTGGCAGTAAATTTTTCCCTCTTCCACAGTGACTGATAGATATGTGGGGGTTTTGTGATATCTGAAAACTAACTGAAGACCACTAAAATATAGTACCTCTAAAAAGACGCACGTAAGAATGGAAAACTTCATAATAATAGTGAGTAACAGTGATTCAATCTCCTGCAAAGGTGTGACGCTCATTAAGACTAATCAAGATATCTCAAAAAGCTAGCATTCTACTACCTTTAAACAGGTAATTTTCAATTATGTTGGAGGTGTTATTGTTTGTTTCTTGCTTTATCCGGTTGTGAATGAATCCAGAATAGTAATATAGATTAACTCTACCTTCATCCGGAAAGAGTATTAGGCCCATAGATAATCTTTCCGGTACCACTTAAAACTCCTTATCTGGTGAGCAGACATTTAAAGTACACATCGTAGATGTCATCAGGCAAGCATACAACCTGTGCTGCTTACTAGTCGTGGTAGGATGTCATATCAGTCGTCCAATAATCTGTTGTATGTGTTTTGCTATTTCTCCCGCTGTCTGCCTCATGTTTTATTTTGCCTGCAGGGCAATATATTCGCCGTGTGCTGCCGTGGTTGCTTGTGGATGAATACTGCCGAACCGTTAGACAACTGTTCTTGCAGTTAGAAATGTTCTCCAAAGTCTTGAAACGATGAGGTGAGCGAAGCCGAACTCTGCAGCCACACTTTTCACTCCTCGACCGCTTTAAATCTTTCCAATGAAATTTCTTACTGAGGCAGAAACTCGCTGTCGTTTAAACTGATCATGGTAGCCATGAACTGATAAACGAAGTGCCATCGCTCACCCCTAGAGATTTTGATAACACACTGCCAATATTTATTTACCCCCTCTGACACTCCCACCATGCCTAATTGCACGTGTTCGTATGCGTTAAAGTTCCAATATTTATTTGCCCCCTCTCACACCCCCATCATATCTAATTGCATGTGTTCGTATATGTTAACCCTCGTGGGTTCCTTGATGTCATATGTGACCCCAATGCAATTTCTGCTTAATACATCTTGTTAATCAACCATTCGTTTTTAATTTCATTTTGTGGCTTTTATTCTTCTAGCTTTCTATTCAAAGTAATGCTATTACTGTGTTTAGTTTTCCCGAATTCCATTTTTTGCACACAAGACCCTTAGGGTCACTTCCCCAGAATGCCAAAAAAAGAGGACGTTGTAACATTTGTCCAAGAGAACTGGACAGAAAATGCATCGAAAAATGTCATAAGTGTTTGAAATTCACTTGCAAAAAATCATGTTTTTTCAGGTCTGTAACAGTTGTAAATAAATCTACAGTTATTGTAAGTTTTGCTCTAAAATTTAAATCTTTAATGCATAAACTAAATTTTACTTTGATTGTGTATTTTTATTTTTATTTTTTTAGCATTAAAAAGTGTGTGAACTTAATGCATGTAACATTCAATAATTATAATAAATTATTTAAAGGAAGCATTGGGGTCGTTTATGACCCCAAGGGTCTTGAGTGTAACTGAAATGGGAGGGACTCACGAGGGTTAAAGTACCTGAACTAGTAGTCGATGTCCTGATTGATCTTTCCTTTGAGAACATGTTATATACCCATAATCTAACAATAAATAGAACGTATAACAGGAGAAGGGTCCCTTTTCCCTCTCTTTATCAGATATGGGATTTTAAAATTTTGTTTTGAAAAAAAATACGTAGCTTTTATGCCAGCATCATGCAAAATATGTTGTATTTTATATCTTTATATTGCCTTAAACCTTTTTTTTTTCAGAAACAATATTAATACATTTCATCATCAAAACGAAGTAAAGAGAGCCACAGGGGAAGTAAAAAGAGTAGAACATTGAAATCAAAAATAAAACATTAAATACACTTACAAACAATTTACTTAACTCCATGCTGAGCCTTCTTGGAATCTGATGGCGGTAAAAATAAATTGCTTTTCGTTTGAAATGAAACACAAACTTTTTCTTTATTACAGATCTCAAATTTAAAAGAAGGATTCATCTTGAAATGTTCCGTTAAGCTCAGGTATTTGTGCAACTAATAACTTTTAGAGAAAGTCGTCACCGAAAGGAAAACATACTATCGTCACATACTTACATTTCAAGGAAGTACATGCTCTTACGGAACAGCATAAAAGAGCAGCATTTTGAATCCTAGGTATAAAAATAAATTTTTCTGCATCTTAAGCCAAATAATTGTGGATCCAGTTTATCTTCATTATATTTTAATGGTTTTTGAATTAGAGTACTTTATTCAAAAGCCTCTTTTACGCAAGGTAGGCTTTTTTTGAACCTGGCTTTTGTTAGTCTTACCAATACAGATATCATTTGATGTAGCCTTTAAAAATAAATATGTAAGGCTTTTATTCAAAGGAACAGCTAACTTGCATTTTATTTTAGAAACCCATTTAAGGATTAAATATACAATGCGTGTGTTTCAAATCCTTCTTAGAAAATTATTTAAAACAATTTTTTCAAACATTTTGTAAGAGCCTATTTTTTTACCTTAAGGGAATCAAGATGTTCTCAACTGGAAAGATGAAGGGAAAAAGTTGCTTTTTAAACCTTAATACATTTACAAAATAATATTGATAACTTATTTTATTTGTCAACGCTGTTAGGAACTACAAGAAACTTGTTCGTGCGTTTCTAAAATATATTTCTAGACAAATATTTTGTAACATAGCTTGTAATAAGATATTTTTTGGCAAAATATATTCAATATAACGAAAAAATAATAACTCTAATACTAGAATTTATAATAATAAGGTTACAGTAAAAAGGAAAATTTTTGTCTTGTTTTTCGATTAAGTAATTTTTTATTTACATGTTAAAATTATACAGGATGAGTTTGATCGAATCTGCCATACTAAAAGGGGTGATAAAAGAGCCCAAGTGGAGTATAGAACCACCCATTAGCGGTATCAATTCTTAACCGTAACCGAGTAATATTATTTTTAAGAAAAATTCGCAAAAAAAAACAAAA
>JAXGGA010010903.1:0-44802 GCA_038373865.1 Uloborus plumipes
TTATTCAAAATTTCAGCTCGTTGCGAGATCGGAAGATATTATCCGATTTCAATTTTTTTTTGTTTTGTAAGTCGTCACCAACCGCAACTTTTCCGCACTATTACGATTCGAAAAGCTTTGTTTTTTTCGCTCCACCCATAATGTTTAGTAAAACTCCTTGTAGCTATCACTCTGGGTAAAATCTTACCTCTTATTTAAAAAAATGACTTATTGAGGCAATTTCTGCTAATTTCACATTTTAGGAGATTTAAAAAATGATTTTTAAGAATATTTCCCGTTTTACGACTAAATCTTGCAATCGTATTCAAAATGTTTCATTTATTTTTAAATTTTGTTTGTGCCAAAAATATATAATCAAAAACATCGTTTTTGAAAAAAACTAGAGTGCTGAATCTATTTTAATGTTTTTGGAAATTATCCCTCAAAATGTATGTACATTAACTTTTACTTTAGCTCAAAACGTAATGCGTTGAATACAACGAAATTTGGTACTCACGTTAACCCCCACGTTTATCTCAGTTGGTGAGTCATAATATTTGACTGATGAGTAGTAGGGTATATAACTACCAGGGGTAAAAAAAAAAGAAGCGATTTTCTAGCGAAGTGGTACTGCTATAAAAATAGTTGCCACCTATAAGTCAGGTCTAAGGCAGGAATTCAAGTGAAACAAGGACGATCGCAACTCACCAATACAATCGCAAATTCCCAAATTTGGCTACGTTACAATCGCTACAAGATGCAATTCTAATGTTGTTCGACTTCCAGCAGCGATTGCAATTTGCGATCGCCTCGAAGCGATTGCAATGGTATTTCAATTGAATTCCTGCCTAAGGCAGAACTGAGCAAATACGCCCACAGATCGGTCATGACATCTTGAGACTGCAGTTTCGTCCTTTTTCTGGCCTCCTCAGTCAGGAATAGTCAACAACTGAGTTGGAGGAAGATATCCTCTTATTGTAGCCAAGGTAGCCTTCAAACTGATAGATAAAATAATACCATTTTATCTACCAGTTACAGTCTCAGATGTCATGACCGAGCTGTATTTGTATTTGCTTCAGTACTGCTATATCTTAAGCTAAGATGTAAGGACATCCAGAACAAAATTTGTGCATAAATGGATATTAAAGTCACTCATTTATTTTTTCGTGAAAATAACCAATTTTTAGTACTATTGATTCTTTAGAGTTTAGATAATAATGCTTTTTTTTTTTTTCATAACCTATCTAACGTAGAATGCGTTTTTCTGCTACGCAAAGCTCTATAGATGACAGCAAGATAGAAATTTCCAAATACGAGCACTTTTTTTAGATGCTGCATATTGATGCAGCTATTGCACATGGTAAATTTATAATATAAATTATGTAAAAAACTTGATCATTAAAGTACAATTTATAGTATTACGAAATATATTAAAGTTGAAAATTTTGAAACGAATGGTAGCCGTTAGGACAAATTGGTGTCAAATGAGCTGGAATTGCAAAATTAAATTTTTCTTGTGATAAGCCAAGTAGCCTAAAGCCTTGAAATGATTAAACGTTGTAAAAACTGTGTTCAAAGTCGAACAATGTTATTATTCCGTGGATTAAGTACATAAAATTGATGCAAAACAAAACTGAAAAAATATATGTAGAACAAAAATAACCCGTGCATAATAATCGTAATGTGAAAGCATTCAATTCAATAGGCATAAAATGATTGAAAAAATACCCATCCTTTTCGGAGAGAATGAAGTTTCTTAATTCCTTCCAAGTAAATTTAAAATTTAATTAATGAAAGAGACAGATTAGTTGACTAGTTTACCTTTGTTGAACATCCTGAAAAGATAAAGCTATTCTTCTTCTGTCACCCGGAAATAGTGTGGGGAGTAGTAATAAATAACTAAGAGTAATCCCCCAAGATACGTGTATAAGAGAGATTATCTTTCTTCGAGAAAATGGGAATAAAAAATATAAACATATTTAAAACAAGGACATTTCCTATATATACAACAGCTTTTGTTATATTAACAATACATTATGACTTTTTTCAAACAAGATTAATATAATTAATGAAAATATACCTGAACGATACTAATGCTATTGAAAGTACCATATGTTTCAGCAGTGTTTCAACTCTTAACATTTCGGAAATATATATATTGAAAACCTTTATTTTGTTAAAAATTTTTGCACTGGATTTCATAAAGGCAATATTTTAGGGCTTGGCACACAGAATAAACTACTCCAGTTGTCTAAGATTGAATTTAGTATTTTCACTATATACAATGAAATGGTTACTAAGAAAGACAATAAAAACTCAATAACAATAATGTGCATAAGATGCATAAATTATTTTTATGCAATAAGAGATAATTATTTGACGCAAAATAGGAGTTGATATAAAACATTAATGAATTCTATATTAACGTTAAAATATCAAATAAAATTCAAAAAATAATTTTGAAACGCTAATATTAATGCGACAGATTGGAATTTCAATCATGTGTATTATATTAAAGATTGCAAATTTGAAAAATAATTTGTGATGTTAATAATTACGTTCTTACTCATTCACATGTTGAATAAGCTGTATCTATAGACACACTGTAATTTGTCTGAGAGACATTGAAACTTAACTCAATTACTTAATAATCAAGTTTAATTTCATTGAGTTAAATGAGATGCACATTTAAGAAGAGAAAACGCTATTTCCAAATCAATTGTGAAATTTATATTATTTTTAATCGTTATAAGGACCGTCTTTATTTTTCTTTTCTTCATTTTTTCTTTTGTATTTTACCATGTGTATTATTTAAAGCAAGGCACTTAAATTATCTTACCGAAAATCTGACAACTATTATTGGTGTCCTGTGGAAAGCAAACCAATCGAATTATTTGGACTCTCAGGATTAAGCATACTAAGTAAAAGGGTTTTTCTGTCGAAGACCATCTCAACTTCGATTTCTTAAATTCAATATAAACAATAACAATAGTAATAAAACGAACATGTATCCATTTGGAAAATTCCAGAATAGGCTTCCTTTTGAAAACCATAAAAAAGATTATGGCTTTTAGAAACTTGAAAGAACCGCAGTAACTCCCACTCCCTCCCACAGGAGCTGTGCCATTATATCTGCTACTTATTATAAATTATAGATTTTCAATCTATTGATTTTCATAGCAGCTATGCTTCAAAAATAAAACCCGTATCAAAACTCTTCGCTTTCATTTCTCTTTTCTACTTCTTTTCTATGTATGTGAACAGTTAAAACAAAATAAAAGTGCTTTATCTCTGAAGTATTCATACATTTAGACGTTTGATAATAAGCGATTTTTAATTCGTTTGAAAACTTAAAGGAAGCTCCTCAAGAAAATAAGTACATAGTTACTTTCTATTCCATCAAAAATCGTTTGGATGCAATGAAAATGTAAGTTTTATTCACAAAATATGAATTTAAGTAATACATTGTTCTTAAGGGAATAAACTTTTTGTCGCTTGTTTACGTAGCATAAAAAATCAACTTCATCAGTATCTATCGTTCGTTCGAGTTATCTGAGGAGTAAAAAAAAAATGCTACTATTTTTTGCAGCCTTATCCTTTTATAAATTATGTTCAATCGTATTAAGTAAAAAAAAAAACATTAAAACATTTTAATACTCATTTTTTATTTCAGCTGAAAAAAAGACACTATGTTTCTCAGCAAAACTTTTTTTTTTTTTTTTTTACAAATAAACTTTGCGACAATGATACATATAAGTAATTAGAAGTAATTACAACCGATTACAGAGCACAATAAACAGTTTAGAGAGGGATTTAGTATTAGCTTGGAAGATTACCGATACCTATTTTGCTTTAAGAAAAAACATAATGAGATAATGAGTACTGATAAGTAGATATTAGGTAAATGAGTGTAATTAGAAATGTATAGTTCTTGACTAGGACTCAAACTAGAAAAAAAATGACATTCAAATCAAATAGAGAGTAATACTTGTTTATTCGGCTGTTTATTTCGGTTCTTGCTCCATAGTTTCTAAAGCAATTATTTCTATTAATGTGTGTCGATACTTGTTTTCATTCTGTAATTAAATTTCTTTGGTTTTGAGATGTGCAAAGTTTTAGAATAGGTTAAATATTTAATTCAATTCATTACAAATCGATTAAAATTAAAAACTGAAATTACATCTTTTATTTGTTACCATATTTTCATGATATTCTTCTATTCAAGTGTTATTTACTGCTTGTTTCAATGGAATATTTTGGGATAATCCTTGAACCTTGCAATATTAATGACCCACAACCTTGCCAAATGACATATCATTCAAAATTACTTTTTTACAGCTTTAAAATAACACATACGAAAGCACTCAAGCTCTCTTAGCAGCAAGAAAAAAAAATATTATTTTTGTAAAAACAAAACTTTTTTTTTTCACCATGTCTTGAGAGTTTACGGGGGCACACACAAAAACTAACGCTCAAAATTATCTAAAAAAAGGTTTTTACTTTCTTCTATATCTAATATATAGAAGAAAGTATTGGTTTCGTGAAAATTTTCGAATGTCGAATTTTGACGGATTTGCACGTTTTGAGGTGCGCTGAGTCCATTTCGACCATTTTTAGAAAATGTCTGTCTGTCTGTCTGTGTGTGTGTGAGTCTGTATGTGTGTGACCAGTTTTTGTGGCCGCGCTAGAGCAAAAACTACTGAATGAAATCGAACAAAAATTTTTTCACATATGTACCACCATGTGAACTGGTGCACCTGACTTTTTTTAGCGAATTCCTCCAAGGGGGATGGAGCAATCGCACGTGTTCTGCGCGGGGGTGATTGCTATATCTCAGGAAGTAACTGGCGGAATCAAACGAAAATTGGTCCATAGATAGACCCTACTGAGTACAGGTGCTGATTCAATTTGTTTGTCAATATCTCCAAGGGGGGTGGAGCAATCGCACGTGTTCTGCGCAGGGGTGATTGCTATATCTCAGGAAGTAACCGGCGGAATCAAACGAAAATTGGTCCATAGGTAGACCCTACTGAGTACAGGTGCTGATTCAATTTGTTTGTCAATATCTCGAAGGGGGGTGGAGCAATCGCACGTGTTCTGCGCGGGGGTGACTGCTATATCTCAGGAAGTAACCGGCGGAATCAAACGAAAATTAGTCCATAGGTAGACCCTATTGAGTACAGGTGCTGATTCAATTTGTGTGTCAATATCTCAAAGGGGGGTGGAGCAATCAAAAGTGCTTATTTTGTCACTGCACCTACTGTATCTCGGGAAATATTGCTGCGATTTGAATGAAATTTGGAATAACACTAACCCAATATGGAAGCAAGCATCGATTAAATTTTGGCGCCAATCGCCCCAGGGGGAGGGTGGGGTGATCTTTGCGCTTAGTCAACAATGCGAAAAATTACTTCATTAAAAAATCGCTTTCACGCTATTTAATTATCAAAACAGCTGAAAACTTTCAATGATTTGAAATTTTTAACTGTTGCCAATTTCTTTTTACTAACAAACAAAATGTTTGCAATTTATCTAAACAAGGCTTTTGCAATGATTTCCAATTTCGCTCATTGATTCTGCATTTGCAGGGTTATTACGATAATTGGGAAATTGGCGCTGTCTCCAACTACTCGGGCGAGTACGTATTTTATTTTGTAACCGGAATTCATAAGATAGATATAGAAGAAAGTTTCGTGACGGCCACGACAGCTAGTTTTTCATCAAAATATAGACAATAGCTCCTGTCAATTTCAATTGAACTAATTGGTATGAACTTTTAAGGTCTATGTCATTTTTCCTTTGCTTTCATATGGAGTGAGTACTTGTTTTTGATCTGCATTTTCCTTTCAAAAATAGCATATCTCAAAAACTTACTTAAGAAAGGTGTTCTCTTTCCAATGGTAAAAAGGAAAAAAAAATCAAGATGACCCTTTTGAGAAATTGCCTTTTGAAATTTAGACAAAATTGACGAAAAACGTTTTTGACTGGAATTTTAATTCGGATGAATCGGGAAGTATTTGAGCTCTCAAGATGCCACTTGCATACCTTTCGAACATACTAGCTGTCTACAAACTTAGAAAGAATTAGCTTTATAATGTCATTCTCTAAGCAGATACAAGCAGATAACGTGTGGTCAAAATTTTCCCAACTACGATTTTTAACCAAATTCAACAGCTATTGTAAAAAATCTACAGTGCAATGAGCTTTTGTTATACAAGTAGGCTCTTTTATCATAAACAGTGATCATAATCACCAAATTTGAGCCTAATAATCATCTTAGGTAGTGAGCAATGAAAGCGCAAACTTGGCGATTTAGTCATTTCAGTCACGACACGAAAAAAGAAGCCTTTACAAAACAATTTTTATTGGACGAATCGCATGACTTATGGAACTATAATTTAGCATGGCTTCATGTAAGTTTTATATGTGCACCCTATAAAAATTTTATCGAAATCGGGGAGGGTTGAGTGGGGACCTCTCGGACACTTGATTTGAATTGAGTCATTTCTAAAGATTATGTGTCGAAAAGTGTCGTGGAAGGATCATTCATTCACCAAAATGGCTTACTATTGCTGAAGATTAAACCACAATTATTTACAGGAAAAACACCAACTGGTAAGGTTATGACATCCAGTCACTGTAGTTCTACGGACTCATCTGTTACTACGGACTCATCTGTCTGCAAAAATAACATATCCGAGCTACAGGCAATGTCATCTGTCTCCTAGGAGTTAAACCCAGGACTTTAACTTAATGCTTAAAAATATTTAGCTAAAACAAAATGAGTAAGTGAATCAACACACACCTAAAGCAGAAACTACTGTAAGCATACCTTTAAAATTATGACGAAATCAACATTCATTGTGTTGACAAAAAGCTGTTAGCGAAAAAACCATTCAACATAAAAGAAAAAAAACCGATTAGCACTCCGTTTTACCTTAAAAAGTATCTCTGTAAAGTTATAACAAATTAATATGACTTGCAGTAAAAAAAAGTGCTCTTAAAAAAGAACCAATACATTGCAAAATAATTTTTTCCCTTTAATCACTACTTTTTGGAACTTTCTCACATAAAATATTCATTAATAATTAAGTTACGTACTTTGTTATAAAAATAAACTTTTTACTGCATAAGTAGAGTGTGTAATATAAAAGAAGTCTCTCGAAAGATTCTCTATTAACACAACTTTTAATAAACGAGCTAGGCTTACAGGATAATTTAATAAATCGGCTTTCTGAATTAAAAGAATTGTCACCTAAAATGTAAAAATAATAATTGAATCTGCTTCAAGCAAAAGATAAGGTTGAACGTCAAAGTGAGTAGAGAAATTAAATCACACGTGTCACTTTGTTCCTTTTTATTAAGCTTCTTTTGTTACCGTTAAAAAAATCCAGAAGCGAAATTCAATTAGTGCGAGGATTCAAAGAACGAAATAAATATCATGGAAAAGGAAGTGCTTAGTCAACTTTTTAGGTTAGTTAAAAATGAATAAAAAAGGCTCAGACGTGTATGTATTGTGAATATAATTCGTTTTTACTTTCCTGTATCTCAACACAAGGCATTAAATTTTATATTTGAATTCACCCAAATTAAAAGGAAGGACCAAAAGTTTAAACATTAAAATTAGTTTTCTTTTACTCTAACTGACTCTAAATTTCCCCACCGACAGTCATTCATTACACCATCTTCCACCAATATCAAAGAATGAAACCACAGATTCAAGTGTAAATTAAATTACTTTCGTTCGTTTCACCAGTTCTGATTGTAGAAAAAAAAGAAGCGTTTACTCCATAATATATTGTTATTATATCGTCATTTCATCACGTTCTATCTAACTTAAGTCATCAACATTAATACTCTGTATTGAAATATTGAAATACAACCTATAACAAAAAAAATCGACACACTCTCAATCAGACAACTCCTTCTTGGTGCGTTGATTTTTTTTTTTTGTTATAGAGTAACTTATTTTAAATAGATTATCTATTTTTAAAACTTGACGTTAACTGAGATGTATCTTACTGTAGAAAAAATTATTTTCATATTTTGCTTTAGACACAAATTAATGATGTGCGTATTGCTATCTTCCAAGCTAAGCTAGTTAAGTAGTTATTTGTTCATTAGAAATATTGCAATTACACACAGTCCAGTTTTTATATACAACTAGCAAATCTTGTGTTTTACATAATCATCGTGTGTCAACTCGGATATTCAAAAAAAAAATGTCCATTATGCAGTGACAATGTTTTTTAATTCTACACTACAAGTACAATGTTGGTGAATACATATTTTTTTTATTTTAATTATATTTGTGTACTTTGAAGCATGCTTTAAGGTTAAACTCACAGTTTCCCTCCGTGTTTGTATTTGCATTATAGTTTTACTGTTTCGTAGTCCTTAAATTAACTTAAATCATGTCTAACTTCATTTTTAAACGTTATCTATCTATAATACTGTAGTCAAAATCAAGTATTAATTTTTGAAACAACACAGAGTGTTATTTTAACTGTACGTGCTTAGCAATATTATTTTGTATATCTCAATACAGCGAGAAAATTTATCTGCGTATTTTTATTTCCCATCAGTTTATGCATATTATATTCAAACAATGTGTTATTTTTACTACACTAAATCAGACATTTTTTGTTAATTTGAGCACTGCCAATAAAAAAAAATGTCAATTGTTTAAAGTACGAAAATGAAAGAGAGATTACTTAAAGAGAAAGCGATAATTGCACTTGCTACAGTAATACAAAATATCCCTTATTTGAATTTGCAGTGGACAATTACTTTCAACTGTAGAACATTACGCAACATAAATTAATTTTTAACGTAATCCCCAAAGACACACGAAGAACAAGGATTATTTTCCAACATAAATAAAAATGAAAGAATAGGGTATTTTAAAATCCCTAGACATTTGTTATTAACATAATGTTAAATAATAAAACTTTATTTCTTGAAATTTTTCTTTGTCTAAGAATAAAAATAAATTAATGCATCCGGTTTTAATCCCTAACTTATTTGATTACAGTAAGAATAAAATATATGATCACGGAACTCTCAAGAAAAGTACGTTTTGCCAACGGAAAATAATGTTTTAGATTAATATCAACAATTTAAGTTGAGTTATTTTATTTGTTTTGGTTCAACTGTTTTATGACATGATTGAAACTTGAAATAAAATATTTGCCAAAAAAACTAAAAAAGCAAGCATTAAATTATCAGACCAGAAGAGTTATTTTTTTCATCTGAAATACATATATAGATTTAAAAAAGTAAATATATTTACAAATATATACGTTTCTGGAATACATAGCAGTGATAAAAATTAAAATAAAGTTTTACTTAATAATATTTGCTAATGATATTTCAAATATAATAAGAAAAAAAAAGCTTAAGAAAAGTAACAAGTATTTACTGGCGTGCGTAAAACTCGGACTACTGTTTTTTTTTATAATTTATTTACTTATTTTTAATGATGAAGAATGTATAGTTTTTATGCTAATTTCCTATAATTTCGCAATGAAATAGATGTCAGACTTAGGATCTTATACACAGTCCCTTGCTCTATAAGAAATGCTCAGCCTTTTAATAGTCTTAGCCTGGCAGGTAAAGTCCCTAGGTACATCGCAATTGAAGTTAAATTGGACATAGCAATCATCGAACCTAAATGTGAGTATGCGTTGTGGCAGACGTCTTAAAATTCTGATTCGAAAATGTCGCTAATTCTTAGACTATAATGAAGTGAAAATATTAATTATTGTTTACAATATTGGGAGCAAAATGCTGTTGCATGATTCATTTAGTATTTTGATTTAATAATTCTTACCAACTGTTTATAATGAAAACTCATCCGTTTATGTGTGAAATACTTTTTTTTTTGGAATCGCTCTTTAAACCAACATATTTTGATTTTTTTTTCAAACATAAAATGAATTTGCACAGCTAATAAAGATACAAGGTGTGTCTATTAAATTACAGAACATAGGCTATTAGGACGAAACAAATAATAAAAAACAAACACACATTTGATAGTCCTCAAAATAATCATCTCCGTCACTCACATTTTGTGCACGGCGGTGCAAATTCAGGAAACACGTTTTGTTGATCTCTGAAGATATGCGTGGAAGTTGAGCGGCTTCGCCTTACTTACCGTAATCTACGTCCTGAAATCGATGCCTTATCAAATCAGTCTTAAGTCTTGGGGAGTGTCTGTTAAATTCCAGGATTGTGCGTGTATCTAATGAATAAAAAGGTGTAGACGCGGGCGATGTTCTTAACGGGCATAGATTTCAGGATATAGACGACATACAGTAAAACGTAACTGCTCAACCTCGAAGCATGTTTTCCGAGGCCTACAAAACGTGTTTCCAGAATTTGTACCAGTTAGCACAAAAGTGTGAAAATGCCATAGAGACTATTTTGAAGACAATGAAATTCATGTTTGCTTTTCATTATTCATTTCGTTGTAATAGCCCAGCCCTAAAGTTTAATATACGCAAATTGTACATTTAAAATATTTTAAATTAATATATCACAGGAGCGTTTCATAATTTAACACATATAATAAAAAACTAATACTGCTAACTGAGCAGTTAATGTTAAATTAGAATTAAATATTAGAATTAACAATCACAACGCTTGTTTTCATACAAAAAGTCGGTTTACAAGAATTACGAGATACATATATTAATGCTTTTTAGTAAAGTAAAATTCAATTTTTCAGAAATTGTAATGTTTTGAATTCTTTAAGCGTTTTTAAGTTTAGCCGTTAAAGAGAAAATGCAAATTATAAGGCTATGGCGAATGTTGTAAAAGGCATAAAAATCTATTTCATGATTTTGAAAGGGCAAAAACAGATACTTCACGTCATATATAAAAGAAGAACTCACTCTTAAAAATGCTATTTTCCATAAATAGTTTGTCAAAGAGAAAATCAAATGTTTTATGTTAGAAAATATGAGTCACATACATTTTGTTCCTTGAGGCAATAAAAGAGAAGAACAAGATGGGATTTTTCAAAAATTTTGGAAAAGATGCTGGAGTTTTATGGATTTCCTCCCGAAATGTATAGCATGTTAGGAATAAACACATTTGTTACAATTTCCATTTTCTTTTCTATTTCCACATTCTGTAGCCATAGTTACAGATCCTGAATTTCAGCTAAACATGTATATTTATTTTGCATGCCGAATTCTTGAACATTATGGTGCAATATGGTAGCAAAAAATATTCATGACATATCTGAGGAACGGAGACTAATACGAAGAGTAAATACAGTTATGCAAGAAAAAACAAATACTTTCAGCTTAACCCATTAATGCATGACATTTGTTTTCCCAAGGATATTTTGTATAGTGATAACAAATAGTGTTTAATGAACAGGAAAAATAATTTAAAAAAATTATGTAAAATTTATTTTTTTATTAAAAAAAAAAAAGAAAATCGTCCTTAAAAAGTTATGCTAGGCACCAGAGGGTACATACTCCTTTCGGTATTTTTTTTTCTGCCTACGATATAACATTTATAAAGATTTTTTATAAGAAGAAATAAAAGCAGCAATTAACATAAACTGGGAAGCTGGGAATAATTTTAAAAACTTAGCTTTTTGTTCTTGAGATTGTGAATGATGTAATTCTCGATAAGATCATAATTAAACGGCTACATAACGCACTTTACAATGGTTATGTGCTGCAATCTGTTAATAATGAATTGAAGCAATACCAAAGTAATAATTGAATACTGTTGGTTGGAATGCTCATTTTTGGAAAACTTATACTCACTTTTTGGACCGTCCCTAAAAAGAAACGCTAGGCATTAATGGATTAATATACCTTTTAATTCGTAGGCTTAACGGATTTTCTCTAAAATCCTTTGTTACCGTTCTACATTTATGTCAGTCATTTTACATATACTTACGAATTTCTTTTATTTTTACACAAATTTTGATAAGTGTGTCACCTCTTTTTTAATACCATATATTATCTTTTTTAATGCCTTAATTTATGCGAATCTAATGCACATCCCCATTTTAAAACTTTAAATAGTAAAAAATATGTTTGTCGGCAAATGTATTGCGCACCAATGGTATAATGACTTTATTAAATCGTATTTATACAATGAGGGATTTGTGAATAAAGTCATGGCCTCAAAGCTGTTTAACTTCGATTATGAGATCGAAGAACTGGCGATTTCGTTTGGGCTGCTGGTCGGCTAGTGTTTAACGTATCAACCTAAATCCGTTGACTTGAAATGCAATTTCAAAGTGCAATAGATAAATAATATCAGACATTTTTGTCCAGGCTGTTATTTACTAATAGTGATGAGAGGTTGAATTTGAGGTGAGACAACCGCCATCGGCGAACTGCTGACCAATTTTTCACTCGAATGTAATGCGCCATCCAATCTAATGCATACCGCGATTTTGAATGCTACATTTGGCCAAACACGATGCGCATTAGATTCGCTCAAATGCGGTACATAAACAATTTTCTGTTTCTTCTGGGATTCAAATTATTTTATGCACTAAATTTTCTTTGTCAAAACTATTTTCCTTGATTTATTAAAGCAGTGGGTTTGTAATTATGTATTTTGAGTGTTTTGATGCTAAAGATATAGTACTTCGATCTTAAATAACACTTTGCACTTGAGCGAAACAAAATTCCACTTTTTTTAAAGTGTAAAATATGGCATTTTCAATGCTTTCATTTATTGATTTTTAGCTCATATTTTTTCTCAATTCAGGAGCAATGTTCGTAAATGCACATTTGCCTATTAAAACCGAAGCACGGCAAATGTATGTCATAAACTAGCTGTAATAATATGGTTCGCTCATAAAATTTTATTGTTGCACAAAAATGGAATTAAATGTTCCTCCAATCGACTCATCGAATTATTATTCGTGACGCCAAAAATGCCACTGTATAACCAATCCACAACATCCAATAAGGATAATATAAATGTTTAACTTATTGGTATTCACATGATAATGAGTAAAGAGAACAATAACCTAGTACAGCCTTATTCATAAACAAACATTTCAGTTTATTTACGTTTTATATTTTATCACAATAGTTTATAGTTTGTTTTTTGTTTTCTTCCATCAGATGTTTCGCATCATTATTTTAGTATGGAAACACACCATTTAAACCACTTAAAACGAGAGCCTTGCTTTCTGTAAGCATGCCGAGGAATCGCTCCTTTCAACATTGATAATATTTTTAAAAAACGTTGTCAAAGCATCTCTGCCTTACCAAGTATATCACACGTATTTTTTTTTTCCTATTTTTATTTATTTATTGTTTTGATTCTTAAAGCACTTTAGCGGCAAGAAAAATTTTTCATCATGTTTTTACTCGTTAATAGCAATCATAAATTAATGTATCTCCTCATACTATGATCCAGCCAAAATTGTTCTCTTAGTAACAGCTCATCCAGCGAAGAAGCTCCAAAAAACGTTCAGAAAGTCGCCCGTAATTATAAGGTTGCGTGATCCGAAATGATGTTTCCTCTTCCTCAAACAGTCATTAGTCACGCACGCTCTGAGAAATATTCATTGCATCTGTATAATGATTTACCAATTATCACTATTACTGCGTTCCATTTCTAATTACGGGATGAGTGACTTGGGAGGAAATCAGACGTGTACTTAAGCACTTTAACACGTGCGTGGTATTGATTTATGTTAGAAAGCAGTAGCTGGTAAAGAATAGATTTGGAGGAATCAATTTATACAGCAAAATGCCATAATTGAGGCATGAGAAAAGTGATCTTGTATGATAAAACAAATGTTAATAAAATCGGTCAGCATTTTAGTATTTTCAAAGTCAAGCATGAACTAAGATAGTGTAAGTTTGATAGTTATACTAACTATTAAATAAAGGTCTGCTTTTTAGTGTTTTCCCTGGTGATTAACTAGGATAGTGTACGTTTGATTTAGTTTTCCTAACGACTAAAAAATGTGGAAAAAAATAGTAATTATAACAAATGTAAATAATCTAGGAGTTAAGAGGACATCTCAAACAGTTTTGGCAAATTATTATTTGCCAAATTCTGCCAATTTCGAAAGATTTGAAGGAACGTTTCAATATTGGAGTTTTTAAAAGGCAAAATGTTCATTTTCATAAGATTTATTTATATTTGTATACACTTATTTATCATTCGGAAAAAAATAAAGCGTCGTTTGATAAATTGGGAAGTTAAAAGCCCTCCCCAAAAAAAAAAAAAAGCTGAGGACATCGTAGTTGATGACATTTATTGGAGTAGGCAGAAAACTGAATTTAAGTAATAAATAAGACCTAAAATACAATACTGAAATAAGACCTAAAATACAATACTGAAATAAGACCTAAAATACAATAACATTTCATCTTAAAACCATGACTTAACAAGTTGTTTAAAGAACGTTTAAATATTAGTAAAATATTGTGTAAGAGGAACCTTGAAAGTCTCTTAATTCTCAGAGGAACTAATCAACCTTTACCAAAATTCACTTTTTTAAAGTTAAAGTCATTTTTAAGAAAGATATAAGACTTCAGCGAAACGAAAAGGAGTTGGGGGAAAAATATATAATTTTTTTCCTCTTAAACTGATTGACATCATGTTTCGAAAAAATTCAACTGTAATTTTTGAAAGACGAAAATTTGAACCTCAACAGTTTTTCTGTATTTTGTAAGTAATGAGAAAGAAGTGGAAATAATTAACCACAGTATCCAGTTTTTTATGGGAATGAAGTGCAACCAATGGTACCTTTTCCGAATCGAACAGTACCTATAGCACCTATGTTAACTCTATATTAGGAGAGGCGTGTCGGCCATAGCACAATGAAAATATAAATTGACCTAATTAAAATAATGATACCCTTAGAAAAACTTAAGACAAAATGCGTAGTATTAATACTCTTTTGAAATTAATGTAAAGTTTTAATTTGGGTAGTATTTAACCGACTTCAACAAAGGAGGAGGTTATCAATTCAAAGCGTATACTTTTTTTTTGTTTGTTCGCACATAACATCTGATCTACTGAACCGATTAGGACGATTTTTTTTAATCGATAGGAGATGGTGTAATTTAGGTAGGGGAGAGTGGTAATGAATGGGCCACTTTTTGGTTTTGAATTTTTGTAATTTTTTCTAACACTTTATTTTAACTTTAAATTGGTGTATTAGTGACTTTACTTATCCGGCTATCCAAAAAAGTCATAAAAGTTGGATTAGCACCCGTCTATAATTAATTATAATAGAAAATAAAAATTTTGAAATTTGGCCCATTCAACTTCACCTATGGGGTTGAATGGGCCATCGAAGGTAATGAATGGGCCACTAAACGAATTCAATGAAAACATGTGGATTTAATCTTTTATTTGCTGAATATGACAAAATAAATGTGGCACTTGACATGATGATATAAAATCATACTCATTCAAAATTATATAAACATCAAAACTGATGCAATTAAAATAAAACTGATGCATACCAATTGTAGCAGAAAAATGACTAAATAATGAGATTGTAAGAAATAAATAACATCATTTTTTAAAAAAAAATACCAGATAATACACACTATGATTTAACAAAATTTATATATTTCAAAAATAACATTAAAATCACTTTAAAAAACTTCATCTTCATTTTCAAACTTGTCAAAATTCATTTTTTTTTTAAATTCACTAAACATCAGGAATAAGAAATATCTAACTTAAGTTACCAAGAAAGAAAATGAAATTGTACTGTGAGGAATATAATATGAAGGAGAGAGGGGGCTTTTTCAAGCCACGCACTGCGACCAGATGTCTATTGTACTATAGGAATATAATATAGATCTGCAAATTATATTTAGAAGTTACTACAAACCTATTTTGACGACAGTAATCTTAATCGATCTATGATAGTCAGTTGTGTTTCATATTGATGCGAAAATCCAAAGAAAAGGAAGAAAAACAATATTTAGGTGGCCCATTCATTACCATGACATAGTGGCCCATTCAGCCCCACTTATACTATTGGAATACATTTAGGTTTTTTGAGTACATTGAATTTAGATAACATCAAAATACATCTTAAAATTAGTTTATAGATATGGAAAGACTAGCTTATACATATGTATGCAGTGAAATACTTGGTACATTTTAGCTAGGAAATGTTTTACTAAAAAGGGAAAAACTTACTTTTCAGTCAGATTCTTGACCATGCCATTCTAGTTTGAAAATGGCTCAGCGCAAATGAATGAAAATTGGGTGAGTTTAGTAGAACAAATAGCTACATCTATTGATGACATCAAAAAAATTCATGCAAATACTTTTTCATATTTTGTTAGTGGCCCATTCATGACCATGGCCCATTCATTACCACTCTCCACTACCATGTACTCATATGATGCTATTTGTTCACTAGAAAAAAAGTTATTATGGAAAACAGTAAATATCATGTCATTTCCCCATTAAATGATTAAATTTTCAATCCATTGTTGCAAAAATTTTTTGCTTCGCAACAGCAATATTAATAGTAATCATGATGAAAAATTTGAACCAAGGCTTAACTAAATCTAACATGAAACTCATTAGCGGTAACGTACGTAGTATGTATTAAAATCTTATGAACAACGAGGAACTAGAATTGCTTTGAAATATAAATTAGTTGACAAACCGTTGATATTTAAATGGCTTTGATTAAGCTAGTACACAAATAAATACCAGAGAATAACAAAGATTATTTTTTAGTGTCAATCGTTTATAATTTTGGACGCGTTGATAGTTTCTTCCTTTTTTTTCAGTTTATTTTATGGAGCATTTACTTAAGAAAATTAGGTGAAGTTCCGTAATGGAAACATTACCTTATTTCATAAAAACATTTACACTAAAAAGAATAAAATAAAATAATTTTGGAAAAAAATAGAACCGACTTCAGTTGGAAATTGCTCTGAAAAGTAAAAAAAATCATTTTTTTCTTTGAACACCATCGAAACTACTTTTAAAGATAAGTTTTAAAGTCGGCGCAAAAACGATAGGTCAAATGATATTTAACCATATTTTGCCAACATTTTTCAGAGAAACCATTGAAAATTAAAAGCAGAATATTTACCATTACACGAACGTGTGGTAATGAATGAAATGTATGCGAATGCTTTTAAAGAACCTGGATCCATTAAAATGTATATAGTTGAATTATAGTTGCGTATGATTCAATACATAGTTTTTGCGCCGACTTCAAAACTTATGTTTAAAAGTAGTTTCGATGATGTTCAAAGAAAAAAAAATATTTTTTACTTTTTAGAGCAATTTCCAACTGAAGTCTGTTTTATTTTTTTTCCAAATTTTTTTTATTAGTAACAAAATAAAAACTACGTTCAAGTTGGCTGAAAAAATAGTCCCTTTATTGTATACATTAATAAAAATTACCTTAAGCACAATAAGTTTCAGTTCAAATAGTAGAAGCAAATAATAATGCCCTAAACGGCAAACATCGGTGCAACAAAAATTTAGGAAAAAATTTAATGAATGGAAAAAGGTTCATACATTTTGGTTTATACACTAGTATGATTCATTTTTTAAAATCATTTTTACAGCCTTTTCCATGTAGTTACACTAAACTGATACACCATTAATGTCAGAAATCTTATCGTATTCAAGTTCTCTAAAAAAACATGAAAATGATAATTTTCGTATCCGCTGCACAAAAAGATAAGATATTGCTTTACATCTCTTTGCGGCAAGCATACATTCACTTTTTAGTTCGCAAATGTATACGTAAGCAAACAGTTATATATGTGAATAACTAAAATGTTTTTCAAAAAATGTTCTTCCTCCTCCTCTTGTGTTAAAAGTCTAAAGTTTTTATCTTTTAAATATGTTTTCAATTTCTGTTAAAAATAAAGTTTGGAAGCAGATGAGTCTTCATTTTTTCTTAAAAGCAAATTTTAACTAGAGTTGAAAAATTGTTCCAGATAATACATATAGTCATCAAATGTTACTTTTGCTATAAACTTTTTTTATGTGGAAATTACAATATACATTAATTAAGTTGAAAATTTAATGCTTATAAGCAAACACGCTAAAAAAAATTCTGACATAAATAAACCTTTTGCTTTTTGGGTACTTGGGTGCAAGCAAACTCTTTAATTCTGAATGAACATACATGAAAAATTTTAACAATGGTTACTAGCAAAAAGAAAAGAAAGATAGAAAAGAAAAAAATTAAAATGGTAGTTTTGCGACACAAAAATGATTTCCGGTACAGTAACTTTCCACAGTATTCCGAGTTTACAGCAGTTTAGTTTAAACATTTCAATGAACTAATGCTGATTGTAAAAACATTAGCGTATCGCGGGTAACGTTAAAAATGATGCGAAAAAAGAAAAAAAAATGTGTGAACTTATTTTGAGGAACTTTTCAAAGATTACTTAGACATTGTCACCTTAAACATGCAGTTAATTGGAGCTATAATTTAAATGTTGAGTTTAGATTTATGTTTGTCTACAAGATTGACATTTTGATCACAACACAATTCCAGGTACTTATGTTGAAACTGATTTTCTTTTAAATAATACCCAATGTTGGACCTATTGAACATGCATCAGTTATTAGTTAAGGTAACTTTCAAAAAATTAGAAATGTATTCTAACAGTAGAAAATACAATTTGTAAAGAAAAATGTTTATAATAAATCAATTACCAGGATGATATAATTGCATTAATTATCCAATAAATGATCAGAACAAAAGAAAAAAAGTACGAATTGCTCTTTATGCACGATGGAGTGCAAAATTACATTATGCCTAATTTATTTGGTCACGTCTCTTGGAGAAAAATATTTTTTTTTTTTCTCGCTATCTTCCTTAGGTTAACGCATTCCATCTAGAATGTCAAAATTTCTCGAGGCGAAAATCTTCGGATGGTTATTATACTTTGAATAAAACTTATGTTTGGCAACTGGAGGAAAAAAATCTTTAATTTTCCAGACATTGTTCTTTTTATTATTACCTCTCGTTCGTAGTTTCATCATTCCCCTGAAGCATAATTGAGAATATCGATTTTTTATATGCTACTAGATTTGAAAAGCGTATGTTTCTTTGAGACATAAATGTTCCCATGTTTTAATTAAAGCTCAGACTTAAATGAAGTAGCATACTGAAGTTTGATTTCACGTAAAAGAATTATCTAAAGTATGAAAGATGGTAACTGGTGTTTATGAAATAAAACAAAAACAAAAAAAAAAAAAGAAAAAAATCGTGTTCATAATGATAGAGCATATGCTTTAAAGTAACGGCAGTGTTATGCTAGTGTTCTACGGTGTAATAATGAAAAAATAACAAATATCAATCGAAATAGCATTCTAAAACATGTTTTTGGACGCATACTTTTTTCCTCGTGTTCCTATAATCGAAATTATAAGGTTTAAAGTTTACCGAAGATTCAAAAAAAAAAATATCGAATCTAGAGAGTCTTAACGAATAATAGAAGACGCCATTCTCACAATTCGTAGATGGGTGCAGAGGATGAAATTACGAGATTAATTTCTCGCAAAGTCACTAAATTTGGCGCTTTTCGTAAAATGTCGGTTGTTTTAAAGACTGTATATCTAGATTTCGGGCGGAAAACGGCAAAATATTCTTGTGGGAAAAGATGTCTCGAGACGCTCTATCGATTGTTACGAGATTTTTCATTGTTGCACGAGTCATGTGGTTCCATGGTCAGGAGTAAATTCATGTGCGAGAGAGTGGCAAACTAAAATCTATATATATATAAATGGATTGTATGTTTATATATATGTTCGTTCCTGATATAAATCCAGATTTTTTGTCGGATTTTCATCAAACTTGGCACAGAGGCTCCTTGATGCACTAGAATTCCGATAGGCGGGGTTTTAAAATTTTAAAGAAAACCAAAAAGCTTTTTTTTTTTTTTTTTTGCCTCAAAATGGCCATTTTCGTTCAATTTTGAATATATACCCAAGTAGCACACTTCGTTTTTTAAAGGTTGTAAAATGGTTATTAACGTTGTAACAACCGCTTAACTCGCGAGAGCTCGCGCTATTATTTGTTACACAAACGTTCGCGCGGGGTCGAAAACGACCCCCAGTGCTCTCATAACACCCCCCTTGTTAACAAGAGTTTAAACGGTTTAAGAAAATTCTAACCACACCCTCACGTCAATCAGAGACACAATTGCAGCTACCCAAAAGATGGTTTCCTTATATGGCTATGAAATTCCAGGAAATGGAAACAAAACTGGCTGGGGTCGTTTTCGACCCAGCGCGAGCTCAAGCGAGTTAAAAACGCTTATAAAATGTTTAAGGTTATTTGTGCTACCTGGGTAGAGCCATTAGAAATAAGCCTTTAAGCATACAAATTGATATAATTTAACATTTAAATATGAGTGTTTTCCAACAAAGATTACGATTAACAATGAATTATCAATTTAAGGTTCACCTATTTCATTTTAGCATGAAATAAGTTAAACATAAAGCAATACCGGGCAACGCCGGGTAATAAGCTAGTTTATAAATAAAAATGTTATAAATCAAATGCCAACAAACTACTTAATGTCACTTTGCTGAATATGTATTATATTTTTTTTGAAGTGAACATAAGTACAGACGCAATCTATTTTAAGTAACTACAGCAACAATGCGGCTTTCATTTTTATCAGAATTTTAATGTTTTCAAGCATGCTTTTTTAGCCTACTTTACCGTTAAAAATAAAAGAAAGACGAAAAAAGTATTAAAAGTAACTTAATGCATCTAAATAATATTGCCAAGTCCAAAAAATATCGCCAAGCTAAAAAGATATCGCCAAATCCAAAAAATATCGCCAAGTTAAAAAAATAAAAAGGTAAAATGAATATCGAAAAATTGAAAATTTGAAAGTAGGGAATTGAGATGGGGAATTTGTTTGTCGGTCGGTCGGTCTGTCTGCCCCCCCCCCCCCCAATAACTTTTGAATGAACATTCCGATTTGGACAAACTTTTTTTTGTTGGAAAGATCTCGGCGAGTACAGCTCATTTTCCGATTTGAACAATTTTTGGTTCAACTTTGAACCGTTCAAACAACCTGTCCCGCGATGCTAACTTTTGAGTGAACAGTCCGATTTGAAAAACGTTTTTTTTGTTCGAAAGATCTTATCAAGGATACTTCCTTCCCGCATTTTCATTTCCGATTTGAACAATTTTTGGTTCAACATTGAACCACTCAAGCAAGCTGTCACCCCTAATAACTTTTGAGTGAACAATCCTATTTAAATAAACTTTTTCTTGTTCGAAGGATCTCAGCAAGGATACTTCATTACCGTATTTAAATTTTCAAGTTGAACATTTTCTCGTTCAACATTGAACCGTTCTAGCAATCTTTCCATATCTAATAACTTCTGAGTGAACCATCCGAATGGAATAAACTTTTTTTGTTTCAAAGATAACGGAGATTCTCATTCCCATATCTCGCTGTTTGATTTGAACCATTTTTCGTTCAATATTGAACCGTTCAGAAAAAAAAAATAACATTAGCGCCTACGGGGAATTCAAATTGAATGTTGATCCTGAACTTAAAGTCGGATTTCCTTCAAACTAACTTTGTAAGAAAATGGTTTTGATAAATAATGTTTGTAAAGTACTTTTCTGAATAATCTTCTGTGAGGACTCTGATTCCGACTCCGGCTCCGCAAACATGGTGGGAATGCAGGCTCAGAAAAAAAATGTCTGACTGTGCATACGAGTTTTTGTTTATTTATTCATTTGTTTTATTTTATTTATTATTATTATTATTACTATTATTATTATTTTTGACGATTTTTTTGTAACAAAAATGTTTCATTCACGAGAGCATTTTATTCTTTATTTATATTTAACAACTGGCAACGGATTAAAAGTGAATTTCGAGACATTTTATCAACGGACGAGTTTTTTCTTTTTCTTTTTTTTTTCTTTCTTTCATAAAATGTGTTTTGATGTACTTTGTTCGTTTAATTTTTTTTGAAAACAATTGAGGAATTTTTCTACGGAAGAACTAACAGTTACATTCTTTAAAAGGTGCGAAAAAACTTTATTTATTCATTTATTTACTTTTTATGTGTCTATTTCATCTGATGAGAGGGGTATATTTTGCTTTTATAAATCAGCTTTAAGTGCTAAAAAGGTATGTTTGACATAATTTTTAGTCTCAGATAATCAAGAGAATAATGATCAGTGTTAGAATGCCGATGTCGATGTGCGGGAAAGTAGGCTCGTTTAGTTCTTGACAGAACTTCTTGTTTAATGTTGCAACGTTTTTAATGGAAACGAAAACAAAGATAGACTCCTGTTTTAAACATTAAATATAGTTTCGTATTTTCCAAAGTGTCATTAACTTAGTTTAAAATAGACACAATAGCATTTTAACCATTTAAAAAAACCATGCACCGCGCTTCCGAGTAATTTCGTTCATTTTTTTAAAAAATCGTTAACTTTAAACTATTTTTTTTAGAAGTTTGCTTTGTAAAATATGGCTTATTCTTGATGATTTTGGGCTCTTTTCATGGTATCCGTACTTTGAATTATGGGAAAAATAAGAAGTCATAACTAATGGACACACTGAAGCTGTAAGTTTTCTCCGACCTGACAAGCAAATTGATGTATCAGAAAATGATTTATCGAACATTTTCCTGAGATGCAATGATAAAGGAAGAGTGCACATAATTCTAAGTCTCTGTAACTTGTTACATTGATGTCTTCAAAGTTGATGAGAAATTTGTTTCCGTATTTGTAGCCACATAGATAGTGTTAAAATCGAGTATGTATTTGTATTCGAAATTTAAAATGACTCAGTTTTAGTTAAATTGTGTTTGAACTTAACCGTTAAACGAGTCCTTAAACAAAATAAAGCCATTTTCAGACTCCTGTATTTTTATTAAATCTTTATATATAATGCAAAATAGTTTATGCGTTACATTTTTCCCTCGGTGACCAGATTTATTCTTTAATTATAAAACGGACATACGGCGACAGTTTCTCAGTTTTTACAAGTTTCTGTGAAAACTGTATTTAAAGGAAGTACTCATGGGATGACAATAAGGTATGTTTTTCTCAACATAAAGTTGGAATATATGTAATACGAATTTAATATGCGTAATATGAATTTAAAATAAACTAAGAAAATACATTAAAATAACTTAAAAAGTGGAGAAAAACGGCTTTCTCTTACGTTTGATTATGCACTGGTAAAAAAAGTTGCACCCAAAATTTCCTTTTAATTGAAAGTAGCTAAAATCTCTAGATAAAGACAAAATGTTGAACGGAGGGTGACATGTGTGTGAAAATTGGGAGACATTTGGCATAGCACTCGAAAAGAGAAAACAGCAATGTTGGCAACACAATATCGTGTGTCTTGTTTAGCCCTTTATGACCCGATGGGACTTATAAGTCCTTCTTGTATTAATTTAGTATTTTGAGTCCTATACCGCTGGAATCATGCTGAAGCTTTCAAGTACCACTCCTTGTACTTCGCTGAGAGGCCGACAGATGGTTCCTGCAATCTGAAACAGTTTTCTTAGGGGACCTAAGGCGTAGGGGGCCTTAGGGCCCCTAAGAAAACCGTTTCCGATTGCAGGAACCTAAGAAAGCCTGTATTCATCTCTACTAATAATAAAACTGAAGGTTTGTCTCTCTTTCTTTCTTTCTGTCTGTCTGTCCGTCTGTTACGAGCGTAGCGCCAAAACTGTTCGGTCGATTTTCATTACATTTGGCACAAAATTAGTTTGTAGCACGAGGTTTTGCACTACGAAGCGATTTTTTGAAAATTCTATTTCGTTCTTTTTCTATTCGAATTCTTAGCAGAAGTTCGATAAAATAGGGAAGAAATATTTTCCACATATTTTCAAGTCTTATGTCATTTGAAAGCTTGAAATTTTCTGCTTAAAATGAAGTTTTTTCGAAGTTTCTACGGTCATCAGGAGAGCTGTAACAATTGTTTTTAGAATCCCTGAATTCAAGGCTTACTTTCAGTAAAGCAAGCCAAACGATTCTAAAATGGTTGAACTCGAGAATAAAATTTGTTTGAAAAGATAGATGAAATGAATTATGTTATCAACGGAAATCAACTTTTCATGTTGTTACCATGGTTGCGTTTTTATACCTTTTTTTGTTTCGTTCTTTTTCCAGCCTTACCAGACGCAGTATTTTTGATACTACGGTAGTATTTATTCGGCCCAAATAAGGAGCGTAGTATTTTTCTGGCAACCCTGTTTCCAATATACTTTAATGACTTAATTAAAAGATTTGGCGGATTTTTTTTTAACATTTTCATATATTTCATATTTCAGCAACATTGGTTTTGGAAACGTTTGGAGTTCTCCGAGAGAAACTACGCAAAATAGTCAGGGTTACCACGCTTGGCTCGCCTATCGCCCATTTAGCGAGAAAAGTGTACCTAAAAAACAGATTAACCAAATATCGTATCAATTGCGATATTGCATCGTTCTTTTTAAAGTGTTTCATTTCGAAAAATGTATTGTTTTGTTTTTAATGCTAGGAAAGAAAACGTTCTTCTTGTTTTAAACTTTGATAAGATTTCTGTTGGTTTCTGTGAGCAACAAAATTGTTCTTATTTTCTCTTTTGGCTTATTTTTGTGCATCTCCCCTTGGGGTTGCATTCGAATGTCCAAAGGGAGTGTTTTACCCCTTTTATGGAGTAAATCAGTGTTCATTTCAATGCAGATAAAAGTGATATGCATTGGCGCGACCACTTGGCGATATATCGCTAAGCTTTAGGTCGGCAAGTATTTGCCGCCAATTTGGCGACATATCGCCAAGTTAGCAAGTTTCTTTATTCATATCGCAAGTTTCTTTTTTATTTGGGCTCAATTTGGCGCTATTGGCGATATTTTGCGAAAAATCCACTGAATGATGTTAAAATTGGCGATATTTCGGAGATTAATCATCGTAAAACATTTTTTTCGCATTGTTTCGTGGCAAACTAAGGATATAAATGTTTGAACTGTTATCTTGCTCACTCCAAACACTATTTTAGCACGTAAGGTATCTACTAAGAAATTTACACGTAAAATTAAGTAGCGTGGGGCCCATACCAGATTTTTATATCATACTTTGAAGGAATTATAGTTAAATTACAACTAAAATAGAGCATTTTTTCTGCTATATCAATTATTTTACAAATGAACTTTTAATTTTATACCACGGGCAAAGCCGTGCGGGTACCGCTAGTTTGGGACATAAAGGGCTAAAGGCATTTTGATGACAGCCTGAACTCTCAATTTACATCAGCAATTACATTTGAAATACCTGAGCATTAAAGTTTGTTTTCAGTCTTAGAGCAGCACTAGTACAATGTATTCGTTTGGAAATTGTACTCACAAAAAAGACACAATGTTTTATAAAGACAGAAGCAATGGTTAATTACATATAGTTGCAGCAATTGATTATTAGCTTAATAAGCATGATTTTTTCCAAGAAATCAACATACGTTTCAATTGCAGTAACTATCTCGAGAAAATTTAAGTTAAGCCAAACTATAGGAAGGGGATCATGAAAAATGTGCTACAATAAGTTATAAATGCACGAATTTGCTTCAAAGGTATTAAATAATTTATTGAAATAGTTTTCCATTAGTAACGATTTTTATGTCATGAAGTGATGATTCGACAAACATTTTCAAAACTTATGAAATTATTGTAATTTATACTGTACAGAAGAGACTTGAAGTTCTACGTTTAAATCGAACTTTTCACTCTTATAAAGCAATTACATAATAATTACGTAACATGCCATTCACAAAAAATGACAGCAAAAACTTCATCACTATATTTCTCGCAGCCTTAAAAAGCAGCTAACCTTCTTCTAATGAACCTTCGAATAATTTATTATTCAGCTTTTCTAACTTCATTAAATTTGCAATTACTACTGGTGCATTAGTTTAGCAATCATAAGGGGAAACATCTAGGGAAGTGAGTTCTCTGCGTAATTGCAACCGGATATTCCACTGGCAGGATTCGAATTGTAATTAAGCTTTGGTTTCACATTGCTCCTTTAAAGGAAACTGAGAATGATAGCAATAATTTAAATGAGGATAAATGTACCAAACGTAGCGTAGAGGTATTTGTATAAATAAGGAAAAATATTGATTTTTAGGAAGGGGATGAATTTTGTAATTTCTCTGCCTGGTAAAATGATTTTTAAAATCTACAAAATTATTGGCAAATGCCTTTCTATATAATTATATATATCATATTGTATTTAATAGTTATGCTATGCAAATACAATGAGCAAATTTTTATTTTCTACTCTAGCCTTAAGCTATAATCAAATCAATAAAAAATGATGAATTTATCACTTATTGCACTATTATCTCTATTGATTAGAAATCAGAAGGTTTGGAGGAATGTATACAGGTTTGCGTATCTCCAATTTGAGAGGACCGTTCGATCGATGTAAATGGAATTCGGCATAAAATTAGCTTAATGAATAAAGTGCGCACCCAAAGCTTTTTTTTTTCAAGAGAACGACTTTGAAGATTTTTATAATCATCAAAATCGCTATTCCCAGTTTAATATTTTTTTCCAATTGCGTATGGTTGTAAGAACTTAATAACATTCCTTAAAATATTATTATAATAAGCAATTTTCAAAAAGTTTTCGTGTACCACTCTTTATACGCCACTATGACATATTGCGGCTTGCGTGCCGCTGGTTGGCTATCGCTGTACTGCACAACGATTTTAATTTCATTTTTCATTTTTATTTATTCTTTCTTTACTTTGGGAATTATATCTTTTTCAGCAAGATCATTTTATTTTTTGTTTTAATAGAGGCTTTTACCATGATGGTGGTCCTTCTAAATTTGATTTTCAGGCAGACTACGAGACGTGCAATGCGGATTTTAGGGGACTTCTGTTCTTATTTTAATGCAGCTCTTTAGTTAACATGATGCTTATATTTGAATAGAGATTTTAAGGAAGCAAAGTTGACGGGGTTTTGAAATAATATATTGATATGAGTTTAAGTGTTTTACTTCAGATTAAAAAGTTTTTTTTTCTTTGTCTTTTTTCCCCCCTTAACTTGATAAATGATTTTAAAGAAAGCTTATTAAGAAGTGTTTCTGTCCCTTTTTTAGGGGCTGGTGACTTTACTCGAGACCCGAGTTTTTGGAATTGCTCCTTTTTTAGTAGATATTTGGTGAGTATTGACCTCCTTCCAATGATGGTTTCGGGATAATTTAGAAACCAACCCTAGCAGCATCATCTCATCGGCCGATGATCGGCCATTCATCGAAACCCGATGAAATTCTCATCGGCCGATGATCCAATATGTCTCATCGGCCGAGCAGAATCCGAGCAGCAAAATCCGATGAGAATACGATGAGATTTGGAGCAATTTACGAGCAGAACAGTCCCGTGCCGAGGAATTTCATCGGGAAACTTGATCGGAAGGATATCGTTTTCCGATGGAATATAGCTCTTCTTATTTTCATCGGGAAAGTTGATCGGAAGGATATCGATTTCCGATGAAAAGTAGCTCATCGAAAACCGTGCTCGGATACTGATCGGAACAATGTCATCGTGCGTTACAGGATCAGTTTACGAGGAGTTTGTTGATCGGCCGAGCAAAATCCGATGAGTTGATGCTACTTGGGAATGTCCATATTCTAATGTGAAGTTATTCTCCTACTCTAATGCACACCCCTATTTTCCTAATTCAAATTTAATATTTTTAAGCACGGATATTCTTACTCTAAAGGGTATTGGAAAAGTGACCATTGACTATTTTTAGGAAATGTGTTCTCCTTCTGAAATACATTATTACGAACTGTTGTTCCCACCCTAATGAGGCTTTTTTTGGGGCAGTCATGTGAATATAATAGACAGTTTTGGGGATTTTAGTGTCTAAGACAGATGTTTTTATTTAAGAAAAAAAATGCCTTATTTCTCTTTATTTGGGTGAGACGTGTGTTAAGTGAATTCAGTTCCAAGGAGCGATTCAATAATCAAAATAACCCGTACAGCGTCAGATGCAGTCTAAAAAGGAACACTTTTATAGCGTTAAATTTTCATCTTTTATCGCATTTTTAATACTTTACTTAGGAATTCTAGAAAAATATTTTTTATTGTTATTATTTTCATTTTTTTATCATACTCTCGAGACAATCAATGATTTTTTTTTTTTAATTCGTACTAATTTCTAGTACCAAACATTGGTAGTGAAATACCAATAAATCTAGTCCAATAAGCACATTAATTTTCAGAAAAAAAATATTTTTACGAATCTATTACTATAAGATTACATTTTTCGTTCATCTATGTATCTGTTTTGTATTTTTACTATAATTTGTAGAATTATTTTTTTAATTGTCTCACGGTAAGTGCTATCATACATATTTATTATTTTTAATTTATTTTTTGAAGTCGTTTAGGCATGAGTATCGTCTAGTTTTGAAAATACTAACAGCCTTATTTAGTTTATATTAATCATTGAATTTCTCATTTTCAGCTCCCGTATTATTCAGTCCAATATCAAGAGGTGCTATGAAATTATTGCTCGACAGGAGCTTTTAAACTCTAAATGATTTATTTATTTTTTTACTTCAAAATATGCATATGAACAAGTAATATTTAAGTAACAGTAGAAAATACAAGACATAAAAGGCAAACATGAGCTGCTGATAGCAGACACATATTACGGGGTTTCAAAGAATCCGTTTTTTAATGCAAATAATGTAAGCTTTCTTCTGAGAAATCATTCGAGAAAAGTAGGACCATTTTACAATTACAAGAGTAGATTTTTCCCAAGTAGCATCAACTCATCGGATTTTGCTCGGCTGATTATCGAACTTCTTGTAAACTGATCCCGTAACGCACGATGAATCGCTCCGATCAGTATCCGAGCACAGTTTTCGATGAGCTACTTTTCATCGGAAAGCGATATCCTTCCGATCAACTTTCCCGATGAAAATGAGCCGAGCATCCATAATTGATCCTAAATTCATCGGCATGGGAGTGCACTGTTCGTAAATTACACCAAATCTCATCGTATTTCGAGAAAATTCATCGGATTTTGCTACTCGGATTCTGTTTGGCAGATGAGAAATATTGAAGCAATTCCCCGATGAGAACTCACCGAATCCGATCATCGGCCAATGAGAATTTCATCGGGTTTCGATGAATGGCAGATCATCGGCAGATGAGATTATGCTGCAAGGGTTTTTAACCCTCTGAGGGGCTGTGACTTCCACTTTTTGATATTTCACTGAGTCAATTTAGCGTCCAGAATGTTGGGAAAAAGTACCAATGAAGCTAGGAACTTAACCCTACACTGCATGGTGTTGCCAATTGGCTACATGGACAATTTGTCCTCCTTATGAATAGCAGAATGTAGTCATAAGGCAACTCAATGCATAAAAAGCAAGTATTGGGTATATTTAAAGCAATTATCACCATTTATCCTCCATACATGGCAGCACTGGTCTGTTACATGCTCTTAAATGAATCCATATGGATAGCTTTTAAAATCACTCAAACTACCATGTTTTGAAATTATTTTTTACAATGAAATATTTTTCTTCGTCTTTTAAAAAAATAACATGAATAAAATAAACATTTATCTTTCGTTTAAGATGCGTTTTACATCAAAATAATTATTTGGAAAAAATCTAGGACATAATACACGTCTGTAGCCATTTGGCAACATCATGCAGTAAGCATCCAGAGAACACTTCGATTCATCTCTATATTTCATGAAGTATGTGCTTTGTTTATGTTTTGCGCTAGCTTCTTTCTCTTTTTGGAAGGTATAATATAATCATGCAGACCCAAAAGTGGTACTTTCGGCTGTTCTACCGTTTATAAGACCTCGCAATTATCAATGCTTAGTTGATGTTCAACAGAGTGAACAAACAAAAAATCAATAGGGAAAAGCCTTTAAAACGTGTTCATTTTAGATTTCAGTTAGCACAAACGTTGTGCTTACACGGACAAGTAAAGTCATTAATAATTTTAAAATATAGTTTTGAAAAAAAAAAAACTAAAAAATACGCTTTTACATTGGAATGCGCTGTGATCATCACGGGTTTCCCTCTGATTTTCAAAACTACTGAATATCCGCACTTAAGTTTACATGTACTTATAATACATCAATATGCAATACAGTTTAGCCTTTAGTATTAAAAATAATATTAAATATATTACTTTTATATTTGCAAAGAACGTAAATTTTATCTTTTATTCAGAGTTACATACATACATACATACATACATACATACATACAAACAAACCCACATGTGAAATTAATAAAAGCGTATTAAAAAGAGACCATTAGCTACAGAGGAACTAGTTACAAACCAAAAAAAAAAGAGAAAAGAAAGAAAGCTTGCGCGAGAGAGCCTCCAAAAGACATCAGATTTGACAGAATTGATCATCCGAAAGTACAAGTACATATAAAAAATAATGTAAAATGTCAAAATGTAAAGGATTACAAGAGTACAGTGCACCAAATGTTCAATTCCTCTATTTTTTTACAAAAAAGAACTAATTTCAAGACTATCATTTACAATCATTTTTATCTGTTGAATGCATGGTGTAGCCATTTGGCAACAAAACTATTTTTAATTAGAAAGGGGTGAAAATTTAGAGTTAAATTTTTTTAAATATTTTTCCATGCTTTCTTATTACATTGACAAACACATATATGTTTTTCTACGAAAAATAAAAAATCATGCAGTGTAGGGTTAATTATTGAATTCAAGTTGATTCCAAAACGTTAAACTTAATGACTTGGAGGTAGAAAATAAATTATTAAGGGGTCCTAAAGTAGAATACATAACGCTCAAAGTGTTACCAGAAAAAGCATTCCTTAAAATATTGAAACACAAATTTGCTAGTTACTAATCAATAGTTCCACACCATAGTATTTCCGACTGTTACTGTGTTGTAACAAACTATTTATTCTATCACTTTTTAGTATTTATATAAAAATATTTGTATTACGTAATTGGTGAATAGTAAACATGACATTTTCTTATTTCGTCGTGAAAATAAATTAGTATTACTGCACATATAATCTAAATAGGTTTAATTAATATGTTTAATTTTCAAAGTTTGTGACATTCTAGCAAAACTCCCTAAAGATATTATAGAGAAATCAATACTAATTTGTTTTTATTTCTTCTTCAAGTATTTTTAGCATAAAAAGAGATTGAATGATACCGAATAAAATAATCTCGGGAGAAAAAAAAAAGTTTTATGGTCGAATATTTTCTTTGGCTGTATCGGAAATTACTTGAGTAAAAAAGTCTTTTATTATATTATTTTGTGTCTGAAAAACATTTTACAGCCTAAAATATTACTTGAAAGCAGCAACTAAAAATCTTTGCTTCATCAAGTCAAAATAATTGATTTCTTTTATAAGCGTTCACTTGAAAACTATTTTTAAATTACTTTTCCCCTCGAGTAAAAGAGGTAGTCAGTGGTTTTAAATTAAAAAAAAAAATATATATATATTCAATAAACTCGATAACGAACATAGAGTTAACGGCATCTTTTGCAAATGAATGAAATTTTATGTGAAAGAATTTGAATAAAAATAAAAGCAATATCACTATCAATTTTGTTTTTCTTCATTCCATAAAAAATGTAGATTATAAAAGTCAAAACTAATTTCGTATAAATATTTTGGTAACTTTATGAAAAAAAAAATGTATTTCGTACTTTTAGAACACACTTACAATGATTTCTTATATTTTTTACTAAATTGTGCAAGGTTTTTACTGGTCTCTTAAAACCTTTACGGCTCTGAGTTACCATGTCCTAAAAATAAGAAAAAAAAGAAAAAGAAAAAAGGTATATAAAGATGTGTATTTTTGGGAGCTGCAAACCATTTGAACTATTTTTCTCTGCTTAACTCTACTTGTCTATAATGCCTTAAAAAAAGCCTTCTTCACCTTTGAGTTATAGTGACTTCCTTGGGAAAGTTGTGTAAAGCGCGGTAATTTTTTCCATTATGATAACGCACGTTGCGTACTGCCCCATAGTGTTAAATATTAGACAACCATACACCCGTTTGTGAAATCTAGTCTTTTTTTACTAATACTGTTTTCTGAATGTATTCTGTATGAAATTATCTGAATGTTATTATCTGAATCTGTATATTGTCTATTGTAATTCTGTGTGTGCTTGATAGACATTTTAGATAGAACACAAATTATCAGTTTGACCAAGTCATTTCAGAACTAAGAAAAAAATAAAGACATTATTATTGGTACTTACTATGTTCAGATTTTGACACAATCTCCTTTTATGAATCAGCGGCATCAGGCTAAAACTTTACGTTTAAATTTGATAATAGATGCCATAAAATGAGCTAAATAACAACTCACATATTCACACCCCTATTTTGTCGCTTGTGTTTTACTATGATTTACAAATGTTTTACAATTATTTATTATCTAAATATTGCCGAGTTTAAAATCATTCAGTGGATTATTAGCAAAATATCACCAATAGAGCCAAATTTTACATAAATTCGAAAAACAATTTGTTTGCCAAATTTTCTGATTGACCAAATTTCATGATAGTCAAATTTATCGATGGTGATATGTCGCCAAGTTGGCAACAAACACTTGGCCACCAAAAGCTTGGTGATACATTGCCATGTGGTCTCTAAATTATAAAATCAGTTCATACTCTGGATCGAAATTAACAGATTTACCCCAACAAGGGGTAGGGGAAGACCGCCTATATCTGACCCCCTAGGAACAGGAGGCCTGTGTCGCTCTATGTGAAGCAAAACAGAAAGACAAAATAGGTATTGTAAGCTAAATTTAATCAGGAACCGCCCTAGGAGGTTATATTTTCTGAATATGTGAAAAAATTTTTTTTTAAATTATCTTATAAAAAGTTGCAGAAGTCCAGTTTAGAAGTATATGCGCCTATATTGAAACATGCGCTTCCTGAATTGGACCGTACCACTAAATCATAGAGCAACTTATCTTTAAACTGTACAGCTTTTTCTGTATATTTGAACTACACAGCTTTTCTTTTCAGGTTTTGCAAAAGAATTTCTTTTGCTTCGGCGTCTCCTGGGCAGTGTTGATAAACTCGCCGATGTCATTTGATACACTTAATCATGTTTGGTACTTCATCTCTATGACAAATATTGTAATAACAATTGTTTTTGCAGTTTATTGCTTCTTCTTGTGTGACTTTTTCTGCTCTATGCATCTTTAATACGGCATTATAATGATTGGTGAGATAGTCTTCCTTTTTATTCCTTTTTTTTCAGGCAAAGGTGATATGTGAGCTGGTTTTAATCGTGTGGTGAGTGTTATCGCAAAATATTTCACGCATTTTTGAGTTTAAAAAAAAAAAAAAAAAACTTTTCAACCATTGTCTAAAATTGAAGTGTAAACAAAAAAAAGTTTAAAAAATATTAAGTACATACTTTCTTTACTGTAATATTTCTGTAAAGCGTTTCTTATATCCTAATTTAATATATCTGCATAAAAAAAGTCCCTTTATTTATTCCTAATTCAGGTATGCGAGTAAAAACAACACAGCACTGCGTAAAATAAATTGCTAAGCAACAATAATGAGCTTTATGCGTAATCCCAGAGGACATATGAGGAACACGGATTATATTCTTTCTGAGGAAAAGGAGGCATAAAGGATCATGCAATCCCAAGAAATTTGCTATCGACAAGATCTTAACGTTAATACATTTTTATCTGGGAACCTTTTTATTGTAAGATAAAGGCGGTACGCTTTATGATTAATTATTTTTAAAACTCTTGGCACATTTAAAGCACTAATGACCCGCTAAACTGGTAACTAAGGAAGCGTGACGCAATAATAGTCATTTATTTTAGTAATATATTTTTTGTGTAATATTTATTTGTTTTCAACAGCATAATATGTTGTGTGAATAATGTGTAAATAATACAATGCACTTCTTAAAGATACTTTAATCGCAGTAATATTGTCATGAAAAAATATGTATTGTGGAACACCGATTTCTCTTTACCCGTTTCGTACGTAGTCCCGCTTCCTACGTCACTTTTCGCTGTTCCCAGAAAATAACTATGCTGATAATGTTGAAATATTCCAAATTTTGCGTTTTTTTTTTCAAAAAGTCCACTTAATACACTTTTCTACAAACAGGTCAAAACCGTTTTTGCTCTAAGGGACACTTTTTTTTTTTTTTTTTCAGTTTTTTATTTCCACGATATAGGGGTTCGCGAAATTCATGGCAATTAATTTCTTTTCTTACAGATAAAAGTCCCGTTAGAAAATAGGTCATAGAGACGAAGGGAAAAGTTGTCAGCTAAATTTGTAAATAATGAAAAGCATTTGAGCACGATTATCGTAACACATTAATTTGTTAGTGTAGTATACAGAACTATATAGCCTTCACGGTACAAAATAATGACAACACAGTATACCACGATTGACATAACAAACATAGGCCTAAGGACCCTCAAAGCAATCCCCTGCTACAAGTGGTATTCAGTGCCTCCCACATTGCTCGCAGTTTGTGGTGATAATATCAGGGGACTATTTTAGATCGGCTGTGATTGAAACCGGGACCATTAGATTACGAGTCCAACGTCTTCCAGGTTCGATAGAAAGACATCATGGTAAAATAGAACTTGTTTCTGATAATTGCTAAAGACTAACGGTTGCTGGTGCTGTGAAACAAAATCCTGTCATCTCGCAAAATCTCCTAAGAGTTACTCAGCGGACAACGTAAAGACATCACTTTACACATGAAGAAATAGTAAAACGCATTCAGTTTTGAATTTGATACTACTTTCACTTTTAAACCTTTGCTTTTTATCTCACGTTATATTATCTCAAAAAGTGAACGAGGGGAGGGGGGTAATTTTTGATATAGTGAATTCAAATTGTGTTTCGCAATGACGAAATGCGTTAAGTGTGAGTGTGTTGTCATGTGTCTGTATGTATGCTTGTATGTAGGCGGTTGTGTGTGTGTTGAGGGCATGAGTGTCTCTACCCGAAGGAGAAGGGGTCAGTGGATGTCTCGGTAGGTGGAGCTGCTGAACGGACCCTGCTGCAGACTTCGAGTCCAATCTGAAAATTGACTGCGCGATGTTTGAGGTTAAAAATGAAAGCAAATAGCAATTTTTCATTTCTCAAAAAAAGAAAAAAAATACGTAAAAAAATGTCCCATCTTTGGAGCAATAATTCACATATTTGACAATTAACTGAAAGTTTGAGGATTTCAAACCCACTCAAGAGATAAATGTAGTTTTTTTTTTAACTCAGTCGGATACGACTGGCCGACAGACGCTATGGTTTTATTGAATAACATAATGACGTTGAAGGTATATTGAAAACACAAATCGAACTAAATTTCACTCAATACAGTTAAATGGATCAATTCAACATAATAATATTACGGTAGTGAGTAAAAAAAGTTGTTTTTAGTGTCCTTTTTTTTTTCATTTTAGATGTCCTATCTACTTGAAAATTTGTCGAAGATATAAACGTTTATTTAAAACATCACATTAGCTTATATTAGTTTATATTATGTCTAACAAGAAATTAGTTTGACTGTATCAACATATTTTAAACCAGTAACAAAATATTTGCCAAATATCTTTTAATTGAAAAGTTCATTTTTTGTAGTTTGTTTTAAAAACCTCTTTTGCCTGAACGTAAAAAAAAGTTTCAGTTAGGGGCCTGCTCCACATCAGCGGAAAACGCGACAGAAACCGAAAGCAGAAACCGAAAATCCGAGTACTTTCCATACAAATACCATTTAATCCATTTAACGTTTCTGCTTTACGCTCGCGTTTTCTGCTGATGTGGAGCAGGGCCCTTAGGGCCCTGCTCCACATCAGCGTAAAACGCGACCGAAACCGAAGGCAGAAACCGAAAATCCGGGAACTTTCCATAGGAACACAATGTAATCTGTTTTACGTTTCTGCTTTATTTTTCTGCTTTACGCCAATGTGGAGCAGGGCCCTTAGAGAATTTCTTTAATTTCTCTATCTTACTAGAATGCGCTTTATTACAGCATATGCTTATTTAGAGTGGGATGTTTAAAATACTTTTTATTTCTTCAGCCAAGCAGGGAAAAAATCATTTACAGTTTTAAGGCTACCTTCTTTTCCAAAATTATAAAAGTAAATATTTATTTTACATAAATTAATGTGCTTCTGTATGAGAGAGTGAAAAAATGCGTCATATTATTTAATGCAGCAAAAAAAAAAAAAAAAACAATCTAGTAATGTAGAGGAGTCACATAAAATATTTTAAACGGTATCACAGACTTCATTTCACGTTAGAAATATCCATCACTTTAAGATAATGAAATTCCCAATAATTCACTTCCTAAATTTAACTAAAACCACACTTATTTTCGGTTTAAGTATCTAGTTATTATACTAGGAAATCCTTACGAAAGTTGGGACGCTGCGAAATTGCATTCGGATGCATTTCGCAGGAAGAGGGGTAATTATAATTAAGATTAGCTTTCGCTCTGATGTTTCCGTTACAAATAGGAAGCAAGAACATTAATATAAATCTAGCAAAATAACTGGAATCTTACCAGATGATATACATTAAATTCATATGTCTTCATTTTTGATTTTTTAGAACTTCATTAAAGGATGAAGGTATTAGCACCGTTTTTCATAATTTTTATTTCTAATGATTGCCAAATGTTGAAAGTTTAAATGCATGTAATTTAAGGTGTATGCGCACTCTTAAAATCATGAACATCGATCAAAATATCAATTTTTTCATTGTTTAAAAATAGTCTACAATCTGTTAGTTTTATAACTATTCTAAAATATTGCTAATATTTTAAATATTTTTCAAGTTACAAGAATTTTTCTTGAGTTGCTGCCTTAGCTGCCAACATGGCTCCAAACCTTTAAGCTTAATTTCTGAAGAATAGCCTTTTTGCCGCATGTTGCTGTCTTCAAAACACGATTAATTAGCAGTGAATTAATATATCACATGTATTTTAATATCATCATAATCTGTATAATTAAGTAGACCTTGTCTGTCTAAATTAGAAATATTAGTCAAAAGTAATTTTAGTAGATTTTTGAAAGGCAACATTTTAGGAAAAAATTATTCCTTTGTTTTTTTGTCGTTGAGGAAATCCTTGAAAAAAAAAAGTACTGCATATCTCCAACATATTTATTGAGGCAGACAATATAAAAGAGAATATTACAAATGCTTATTGACAAAAATAAAAGGTCTGGACATATTAGATTTAAGGATATTGTGTTTCAAAAAATGTACTAATTCGCATATTCAATTTAATTAGTCAATGTACCACTAATATGTTTTATTTTTGTGTTCCAAAGAGTCATTAGACATATATCAGTGATCTACTGTTAAAAAATAAAAAAAAACAAAACAAGATTGTTAAGTGAAAATTAAAAAAAAACAATGTCCAAGTGTACACGTCACACTTTCAGCGTAAAAATGTTATGTCATTATGACGTAATTAAAACATGTGGCTGTTATCTAATGCTTGTGCTATTGTACCACACATGTGAGAAAGAGAGGGATTCTCACGTTGTGAGAAAGGCAGATTTCTAATAAAACAGCCAACAGTATTTTTGTTTCCCCACAAACAGGACAAAGCAAGTTATTGCATTATATGATGAGGGTGAAATAATACCACCATAAGCACAAACGTTAAACTAACTCATGAAGTCAGTCATACGAAGCAAGTATACTGATCAGCCGCCGAGTTCACATTTTCTGGCATTATGCTTCTACAAAGTGTTACAGTGTTCTAGGAGCCCGCTGCACAAGTGCATTTGATAAGGTCTGCAAACTTTTTGATTCTCCTACATACAGGGTGTCCACTCCAATCGTGGACCAATAGCTAATTTCTAAACCGTTAGAGATAAGCATATAGTTTATTTAGGAAAAAATCTCCAAATTACGAAAGGAATTTTGGGTCTATTCAATGTTTTTCAAAAAATCAAATTTTGAAAGAGTTACGAAATTTAAATTTTTATACAGCCCCCCAGTCCTATCAATCATATTTAGTAAAACATTCTTGACACTGTAACGTTTAAAACTAAAAAAAAATCACTCTTCTACCACAAAAATTGACCGAGTTATGACGTTTTGAAAAATCAAGATTTTGCATTGTTTCATTACGTCATCGAGGGAGTGATATCTCAATGACGTCCTGAAACAATGCAAAATCTTGATTTTTCAAAACGTCATAACTCGGTCAATTTTTGTGGTAGAAGAGTGATTTTTTTTTAGTTTTAAACGTTACAGTGTCAAGAATGTTTTACTAAATATGATTGATAGGACTGGGGGGCTGTATAAAAATTTAAATTTCGTAACTCTTTCAAAATTTGATTTTTTGAAAAACATTGAATAGGCCCGAAATTCCTTTCGTAATTTGGAGATTTTTTCCCAAATAAACTATATGCTTATCTCTAACGGTTTAGAAATTAGCTATTGGTCCACGATTGGAGTGGACACCCTGTATACGTTATTACATAAATACATTTGCTAGCACTACACTGCAGCAGAGGTTCCATTTTAAAACTGTAAAATTTACAGGAATAGGCTGCAAAACTAGCAATTTCAGATTCTTACTTAGGCCCGTCATTTAGGGGGAGCAGGGGGGGGGGGGTCAATTGCCCCCCCCCCCCGGTTTTGAGAAATCAATGTATTTACATATAAGTGGGCGTGGTTTTTGCTGTTTTCCGATGAAATTGCATTGTGTTTTCACCCTTCCCCCCCCCTTGAAAAAACTTGCCCCTGGAATGATGTCCCTGTTCTTACTGTAAAGTTAGATATTTTACAGTTTAATGACTTCAAATTTAGCTGTATTATACTGTAAAAGCAACAGTATAATACTGGCAGCAGAAGTTTTAATCCAAAACTGTAAAATGCAAGGTAATAAACTGTAAAATTAGTATTATTACAGTTTATTACTGTAAAAGTAGTAATTATACCGTTTAGTACAGTAAAGTTAGAAATTTTACAGCTTATTACTGTAAAATTAGCAATTTTTAAAGTTTATTACTATAAAATTAGCTGTATTATACTGTAAAAACAACATTCTTTTTTGTAGTGTATATACGTTACACATTTAAATAATAAATGGCAGTTACAAGAAATTTGTGAAACCTTGAAGTTAGTTTTATGAATCTATCCCTCCAACCTAGCACTATTCAATCAAGAATTCTGCCTGGTAGCATATATTCATTCAAATTTAATACTGTTATTTACTCTGGACATATTAAATGAAGCCTAATATGGTTGTTTCTAGCAGAGAAGTTTTAAGCAATATAAGTTACTTGTAGCTTTGGAAATCATATAGAACCCGGCTTAGTTTAATCCTTTCATGACACCTAATCCTAAGGAATATAATGATAAGGTGGACCATTTCATATGAAAAGATATTTTAAGAAAGTTTGTTATGATCATGCACGTTTCAAAACGTGAGAAAATACTGCACAATTTTCAATATAGCTTACACCTCTAAGCATTTAAGTAAATATATAGAAAATGCAGACACAGTATCTCATTGTAAGTATTATGAATGAAGAGATTAAAAATGTGTAAAACATGTTATTAGGTGCAATAGTCACTATTTTATTAAATCACTTATGCATTCATTTGTTAATCAATTCATTTGCAATTCTTCATTACCTAAATAATTTATTTATTGACTCCTTACTTACTCATTAATTTTTTACTACATAAATTAATTACTTCAGTTATTCTTTATTAACTCATTCTTTGATTTTATGGGATAAAAATACATTTCTTAATTAATAGAAAATATGTCATTACAAAAATAGTTCATTTTTGAATGCCCCATAGATTTTCAAATAGAAAATTTCGCAGTTTTATTTTATTACTTTTTATCATTTTTCCTAAATTCTAAAATGTACTTTCAAATTTGTTAAATAGTATTTCAATGCAATTTTCAGTACCAAATACGTTATTCATTTGTATGCACTGTAATTAAAAAAAAATCCTATTTGTTCAATTTATAAAAGTTAAGCTATATTATGCAATGTCACAGAAATATACATGTTTAATAAAATTAAACTTATAACCTGAAATGTCAGAGATTAGTAAGAGTTTACTTCGCTTAGTGCACTTTCAGCCTAAAGCACTTAGCACATCAAATAAAATAAAGCCTCTATAAAACTCACTGGCTATTTTTTACTGTTGCTTTGTTTATATGCAAAAAATAAATAAGGAATGAAATAAATAAAAAGAACTCTACAAATAAATAAATAAATAAAAAGAACTATATAAATACATAAATAAAGTAAAACATAAATAATCCAAATAAGAATATATTTTTAAATAGACTTAAAATTACTCAGCGCTTTCCTGGACTGTTTTGCTACAAGATCATTTTTGTTTATTTTTAGATTTTCTTTATGCACAAAACATTTACTGAACACTACACTGAATTTCTGCTTACTAGTTCTATTAAAGATTAGAATCTGTTTGCTGAGTGATAAAATCCAAGCCATCTATCTTTCACGAAGGTGAGCAATGCGAATGAAACGAAGCTTACTAAATGGCACTCTGGGGATAGCTTGAAAGAAATGTATTCAGCAGATTAACGATAATGTTATAAAAGTGATTTCAGGGAAGTTTCTTAAATGGTTTTAAAGGTGAGGATACGTTATTAAAATTTCAGGTGTGTTAGACATTTAAAATATGTAATGCGCTATAAAGGGTTTATTTAGTCAGGAATCCCATTTTAAGATTGTTTTCCAGAAGCATACATTTAACTGTCGCTATAATGAACCCTCGACGGACTGGTCAATGAGATCGCTATAACCTATATCCGAGGGTTTTTTTTTTTTTTTTTTTTTATTTTTTTAAAGGAAACTTGCCAAGATGCTTCTGCAATGAATGCTCAGTTGCATAAAAACTATCTTCTTCTATTATTATGTATCACTAATACGTATATTTACTTAGCTAAATTTAAACAAAAATACTCTCGCATCCCCAGAGTTTTTTTACTATACAAAATGCTATGAATTAACTTCAACAGTTTTTATTTCAGAATCCAATGTTTTTAACCTATAATTACAAAGACTAAGTAAGACACGATTAAGTAAATTAACAGAAGAAAAGCTTTTGATATATGAAATGTCATTCTAAAATGTACATAAGACATTTTGTAAAATATCTATCGTTAACAGTCATTGCGTTTGAATACTGTTTTCACCTGAACTGTATTTTGGAATTAAATGGACACTTAAAAAAATATCGTTAAAAAGTAGTTTAGTTTCTTTAAAACTATAATCAGGTCAGAAAGACTCTCTCTTTAAACAATATTCAACAAATAATAACAAAAAAATATATATTTTTTACGGACTTCTAGAAATATTGTAACAAAAAAACAAGTTTCAAAAAAGCAATTCATAGATCTTGCGAAGGGAATATATAGTTCCTTCTTAAGCAAAAAAGGTAAAAGAAACATTTAAGCTCTGCTACCAAAGTGTTACCTCCTTGTTTGCAATTACTTTGTTTACCGGAGCGTTCATTTTGAAGACAGATTATTCAATTCTCTTGTTAAGAGTGTATAAAATCTCTAGAGACCACTGCTTTTACTTACGTGATCAATATAAAAGCTTTAGTAGAGAGAGAGAGAGTATACAAAATATTGAGTCTTTTTGAAATACTCAAGGCATTATTCAATGCCTTTTAAAAATATTTTTAGCAAACGATAAATTGACAATTCACATTTTAGTTGTTTGAAAAAGAAACGATTTATTCTATATTTTATCTTGCATTGCTTTAATGTTTAGCATTGTAAGCGGAGGACCATCAGTGTAATTAGTTTGGCCGTGGTAGCCCGATTGGTAAGACGTCAAACTCGTAACCGGACGGTTCCGGGTTCGATCCGGGTAAGCGATCAAAGATTCACCATCGTTACTAATGGTGGCTGGGTGATGTTCAATGAGGGTTGTGGTGAGATGGCTGTGGTTCGTCAGATGAACAATAAGAAATAAAAATGCTGTATACATAAAAAAGGAAACATTACTTCCTTAAATTTTCTTTTATGATTATAGATAAATTTCTACCGCTTCAGAAATACTAATATATATCGAGTGAAGATTTTTTCTGAATCGCTGAACACACATGTTCATATAAAAACAATTTTTCAGAAAATCTTTGTGTTTCCGCAGACACTACACCATTAAACTCCATCATTAAGGTCAAAGAAATGATCGACTTATCTGTATTTGAAAAATGCACTTGACCATTCTGAAGTAGTCATTACGCTGATACAGGACTTTCTTGTTCTGTGATATTTCTCCTTTCTAATATGGGCTCAAGTGCACAAATACAGTAATACCTCGAAAAATACTTGAGCGTTCAAAGAAACGATGCAAACATTGTTTGTCGAATACTCTTTATCATTTCCTCTGTTGATATGTATTTTCTAAAACAAATGTTAACATATTTCAGTGAATTAGCAAGGAAAATTCACTTAAATGTATCTATGTTTTGTCTTTTTCTGTAATACTTTTTTAAGTATTTTTGTTGCATTTTTTTATTATTTTTTAAGTGATTTCTTAATAAATCAAGTTTTTTTTTTTTAATACAATTCTTTTAGAAAACTTTGAACTGACAGGTCTGCATTCAAATTTCGTATTTACGTTGTACTTAAAAGTACACGCATAAATCATAAAAGAAAAAAAAAACGTGAAAAATAACTTTAAAAACACTTGAATAAAATATATGCTTTAAAATGGAATGTGTGAAATTGAAGTCTAAAGATTTATCATAAAAAAGATTAGTTTTGTACGAAGTCAAACTGCAAGAAGTGGTACTTTTCTTTTCCTTGGGAGGAAATTGACTTTTTGGGAGGTCATAATGAGGTTCGAGAAATGAGGTAAATGGGATGAAATGACCATTGAGAATTTTTGTGACAATTGGAACTGTTTGGGAGGTCATAATAACCTTCCGAAGTCTGCCATTGGGATGCCCTGCCTGCTCCCTCCTCCAACTTAACGTGAGTCCTCAGTGAGGATGAAACTTATAAATGAACTGAATTATTTTAACCTCTATTTAGGGTTTTCACTCCATCAAATAAGGGTATACAAATACATTTTAAGAAAAAAAAAACAGGAGTCAGAGTCGATAATTTTTTCTACGATTTCACAGCCATGAGTTTAAGTGTATGCTTTAAGAAAAGCAACACAAAGTTCAGGACAGTTTAAATCAATTCTTAACGACAGGTTTTTTTTAGCTATATAGTCTGAAAAAAATATATTTAAAACAATGTTGCTCTTAGTTTTAGAGATTTTAATCGTTTACATAAAATTGATGAAGCGAAATCCGATAAGTGAATGGCAAGAAAACTATTTCTAATATCGAATTTCTTTTCTTAGTTAGTATCGGAAATTGCTTCGACACAATAACATTATTGATTTCTTCTTTGTGTAGTTTTCCTTAGTTCAAAGAAATAAGCCTCAGGAAAAGTTAAAAAAAAAATAAAATAAATAAATAAATAAATAAAATGGTTTAAATACAAATAGGGTTAGGCATTTTTTTATTTGTTTTCAGAGAAAATAAAAACACTTATCATTGTAGTATGTGTGTGTGTGTGTGTGTGTGTGTGTGTGTGTGTGTGTGTGTGTGTGTGTGTGTGTGTGTGTGTGTGTGTGTGTGTGTGTGTGTGTGTGTGTGTGTGTGTGTGTGTGTGTGTGTGTGTGTGTGTGTATCCTAATTCACATAATCTCAAAACATGACTATCAGAAAAACAAGGGGGGCCTTTTGTTGCAGCACCATCTATACGAACTCTCCAACCAGCGTTAAAACATATCATTCAATCTTTGGGATGCCTATTAACAGTGTACATTCGGTATTGCATTCATTTCATTTTCCATGCTCTCTTTCTTTCACAAAGAGGTATTTGTCAGCGAAGTAATGAAATCCAAAGTAACAACGAGATGAGCAATGGAAGAGTCGCGAAACCTCCGAAATGGCTCCCTTGAGATATCTTAAAAGAAATGTATTCCGGAGATTAACGATAATGTGATAGAAACGATTTTGGTTAAACCTTTCTAAATTACTGTTGGATGCGATAACATTTTGCTGAAATCCAGGAATTGTATGACATCGAAAATAGATATCATACTTTTGGTTGTATACGTTCTCTGAGATTGTAGAGAGCAGACTATGTCTGTTTTTCTACAAAATTTCACTGTTGAAAGTTCAGGAACAATTTACGGTGTAATGAAAAAGGACTGTTAACAGTACAAATAAGCGATTGCAGCCCGAATTTGTACACCACGTGACTCATCACGTGGTGAAAATCATATATTTATCGATTTTCACTTACCCGTCATGTTCAATTCGGTATATCGGATAGCGATATACCGAATCGATCTGATAAATCGGTTTAGCTAGAACTAGAAGCTCGTGCTTAAACCTAGTTGCTAAGATTTGCGTTTTACTAAGAACAGAGAGCCACAACGGGGTCGTTTTTTTAACCTTTAAAATTTTAAAGTAAAGTTGGATCTTACTGTAAAAAGTACTGCAACGTGAATGTCAGTACTTTTTACTGCAAAAAGGGAAGAAACTTCAACAATGTAGAAGTAAATTCACTAAAAAATTGTAAATAGTTAGACTGATTATTTTAAATTAATTGGAAATAAAACTTAAAGTTTAGAAACAGTCAATGAACTGAAATGGGAAAATATATTGTATCTTTATAGCTATCCTGAAATTTCTAGTCTCAAGTATAGTGTTAAATTGCAAGTCAGATTATTGTGTATTTGAGTGATGTATCGTGTTTGATCCTATCCAACAAAAAAAATCCACCGTCGTCACAAAAGGTGGCTGGCCGACGTCAAG
>JAXGGA010010904.1:0-44802 GCA_038373865.1 Uloborus plumipes
CAAAAAAAAAGCATGGTTTTAAGTTGCGACGATTCATGGGGACAGATGTTTTCATTATCTAAAAGAAAACTTTCATCAATGTTAGATAGGTTATTTAGTGTATGTTATTTTCAATTATAATAAAGCAATAATAGTGGCAAAGTAAAAAATATCTAATTACAACATCATTGGGTGTTAATAGATCGCAATTTTTGTTAGAAGCACAAAAACTAAAAATAAAAGAATTCAATAAATAAAATAATTTGAGAATTTATATTAAAAGCTACTGCGATTAATTTTTATGAACTAACGATATGATCGTAAGTTTTTTTCAAACTTTTGTCGCACATTAATCCTTGAAGGTTTGTAGCCTTTTCTTTCTAAAAATTTTAACTAAAATATTTTTGAAAAGCTGAAGACAATCATATTTTATCTGGCAATTGTGAAAAATCAAATATGCAGAATGCTTCCATGTCCAGTACACAGTCGGAGGAATAACACAATTTTTGTTTTAGAAGCAAAAATTGGTAAAAAGGAAAGATGAAAAGTAATTACATCATCTAAAAGGTTTATCAAACAATGAAATTTTTAAAAGATTTTTATAAAAAAGAAAATATTTAATTAGGTCCTCACATCATACCGGATAACCCTCACATCAATTCCGGATATTTCCCACATCAATACCGGATACTTAGCCGGATATCCTGCAAAAATCTTCCGGATATCCGTATCCGGGGCGGTCAGCCGGATCGGATATCCGGAAGTACCGGATACTTAAAATATCAGCCGGATGGGCCGGATATCCGGTCCATCCCTAGTTGAAAATTGAGGGAGCTAGCGGCTCCTTTCTCCCTCCCCCTTTGAAGAAACAACTTCTTACCAAAGGAACAATTAGGAAGGATTTGCGGTTTAGACTGGGTATTTCCGGGAAAAGGTGTAAGCATTGTAGAAGATGGTGTTTGCGGAGAGAACAATCGTTAAAGAATCACTGGAACTGAGTAAAAAAAAACTTGAAATTTCAGACATTTTAGGATCCCTACACCCGATTTTTCAGCTAATGTAGATCGTTATAAGAGTACAAAATGACATTAATGACAAAGGGTTTCAGTTCGGACCAATGAAAAGGTTCGCTATACAGGGGTTCGGCTGTACTGTATTGGAAAAAAAAATAGTTGAAATGTGACAAATTTAACTAAGTTATTTTTAGAGTAAAACCTACAATGTCATGTGATCTAGTGGTTACGAACACTCTCTTTGACCCTAGTGACCAAACTTAATATGGGAAAAAAAAGATCACTCTTTGCAAAAAAAAAAGCATGAGACAGCTAAGGAAAAAAAAGTCATTTCAAAGGCATTCACTACAATTATAAAACCACAGTTAAAAAAAATAAATAAACAATGTAGTAAAGTAAAGTTGTATCTAACAAAAAGGGGAAAAAAAGGATACGAGATTACAACAGCAAAATTAGTTAAGGTCTCTGATCGATTTTACGAATTATCTGTTATTAACACTTAGAAATTGAAATTTTTGAGTTGGGAAGACAAACAATCAGTTCTGAGCTAAAATCCATATTTGATTATATCCATTGCATTATTCATTTTGAAGGATTCATTTAATCAATCGGTCAAGATAATTTATTATGTTATAATAATTTTGAGAAAAAATTGAAAAGGTGAAATTTATTTAGATGTGTGTGAACCCAAGCAAAATGTTACTTATTGCAAGGTTTTGAGCATACATTCGTACACTCACAATAAGAAAAAAATATATAGAATCTTTTCACAAAAGCGGTCTGTTTACTTACTTACTGTGGAGTGCTAATGTACCCCTTTAATTTCATGATGACTATGCCTTACTTTCTGACATTTCACTGAGTATTACTAAATAAGCTGTTTTATACACTTAGAAATTCACCATATATATGAATGAAATTGCATATTACAATTCTCTGCGCTCATTAAGACGAAAAATTATTTCTTGTAAAACCTCGATATCTCGAATTTGAAGGGAGCAGTAAAAAAATTCGAGTTAACGAAAATTCGAGTTATCAAAATTCCTTGATTAGTGAGGAAAGGTGGGAGGGGACTGCGAGAGTATATGCGAAAAAATAGTACATGGATCTTTGAAAGTAATTTTTGTTTTTGATTTAGTTCGTATTATGAATTAAACACTTACTTTTCATTTCTTCATTCAATATATATATATATATATATATATATATATATATATATATATATATATATATTATATATATATATATATATATAATAAAGGCTGGTTTGCTTTAAATTCAAGCCTTTTTCACGTTTTTCTTCATTCTCTTAAGAAATTGGATCGTCAATGGTAATTTGCGACAGAGAATTTCGTGTTCTCTTCATCAACTTTAGGGAAGTCTTGAAATTACATTTCATTCAGATCTATCAGTTCAGAAAGTCGTTCCCCCTATCTCTGATTAACATACTCCTTTCAATTTCATCATTTATGTCGCATACTCTTCATTCTTCACGAACTCAGCCTTCTCAAAGCAATTTCTAATTTATAAGGAAGTGACACCGTGAAATGGTTACCCACAAAATAGAGGTAAAACAAAGTATGCACGTTCACACACATTTTGGAGCACGGAAAGAGAAAATGGAATCCTAGTGAAAATAAAATATTTCGAGTTATCGAGGGTTTAAAACTAGAAATTTCGACTTAACAAGGTAGTTTTAGCATTGACAATATAGGATGTATGAAGGGAAAGAAAAATTCTTCGAGATATCGAAAAATTCGAGTTATCAAGGTTCGAGTTATCGAGGGTCGACTGTATTTTTATTTTTTACAAAAGACAGCATCTTTTCTTAAGTTTTTTTCTGTAGCTCTTACGGAGGAAAGGGGAATGCAGTATCTATGCAGCAACATGCGAAGTACCTTATTGCACCGGGTGTTGAAATTAGTAAGGAATTCAGTGCGGCTACTGTTGAAAGAAAGACATGAGTAGGAAGAACGAGAAGGTTCACAATACACAATAGCTCTTATCATGGTGGGTAATTCCTGGGGGGTTTTCTACCTTACGTGTGTTAGCAGGTGATGTGTGGTCTTTCTAAATGATTTGTACTAGTTAGAAATGGCCTGAAAAATTACATCTACACATAGGAGGCAAGTGCAGCAAGCAAAAGCATTTGAAAGTGAGGGGGCAGTTGCCTCCCCCTGTACTAGTCACTTTTGCATATACGTAATTTATATATTATACGATACATATATGTAATGGGTACGCACTTCACATAAACACACAAATTAAATAACGAAAGAAATGGAAAACTGCTATATTATACTTCCTAACAAAACATCATTAACAGAACATTCATCACATTTTAGCCAGAAAACACTGTATTATTGTAAAAATATGAAGTAGTCATATTTTATGTCTTGTCGTGATATTTACGAAAAATTGACATTACCATTTTTGTCATTGCCATCACCATCCAACTCAAAAATTATAGTCATGTGTTACATAACACGTGACTGGAGGGCCGGATTAAGATATCACGGGGCCCTAGGCCAAATACTTTTTTGCGGACCCGTATACTGCGACTTTACAATTTTAGACACAGGATAAAACAAATTTAGGCATTAATTACAAAAATTTTAGCTATTTGGGGGCCCCTAAATTGTGGGGGCCCTAGGCCTTGGCCTATTCAGTAATCAGGCCCTGCGTGGCTGTTAATAATAGACAGAGAATGAGTTAATACTCTATAACTATTATTTATCATATTTCAGATCCTTGATTTCGTTAAGTTAATGTTTCAAACTTTGAATGGTTTTATTTCATTACATTTCAGCAAAACTCGTTAGAAAAATAGTAGATGTATATTTTTTTAATTCCCCAGCAAGTTAGCATTTTTAGTGCATATATTTTGCTTTGAGATGACAAATGTACTGATGTATTAATAAATCATTTCTGTTCTAGGGCGGGGGGGAGGGTGCAGACGACTGAATTACCATGTGTGTCATCACACATCGCGAGAGCGAGAGAAATAGGAATATGCTGTCTTAAAAAGCAAAAATATTTTTGTCCATTTGAAAAAAAATAATAATAATAATTACGGATATCAAATAAACATTTTTAAAATTATTTCCTATTTAGCTATTTCTTAAATTATTTGTATACTCATTGAAAATTAACATCTAGTGGAAGTATTTCTTTTTTAATTACCTGCTTAGATTAATCCATAATGGTGTCACTTTGTAAAAGAATAAAAAATGATTGCATTGTTTTTTTAAAGATAAAATATTAAGTTAGAAAAAATCAAATTACATTTAAGTCATCACAACTTTATTTTTTTGTCCTAAAAATGTCCTAAAATGTTATCAAAATTGGGTCCTAAATTTTTTGAAATCATAACTCCCACCCCTGATAGAAATGATATAAATATTATAAATATACACACACATTTGCGTTTAAAAGCAAAGCAGCACGAAATTGGTTCAGAAAAATCAAACCAAATGCTTAGTATCTGTATTGGACATTTTTCAAATTCCTTTTACGCTCATACCAATGGAAAAATCGAAACACGTGCTCTATTCAAGAGTGGGACGCATTAGAAGTCACTCGTGCGAACTTAAGTGGAGGCGTGAACGAAGATCACCCTTTTGACGCCAAGGGCTATGTTGACCCCTTTCAGGGGGGAGACAAAGTAGGGATATGTGTTGCAGTGAAAGTAACCTTACAATTCCAGAGCCGCTTTACTGGTTAAAGGGAATGATGCTAATGATTTGTATGAAATTAAAATATGTTTGAAAATAACTTGTTGAGCACATGTTAGTGGTATATTGATATAAAAAAGATGATTGGTGGGATGTGGGTAACCTTCCTTTGGGTCATCAGAACTCTGGAATCTTTCTGAATTCTTGACTAGAATGTCTCATATAATGCTTTATTTAAGTCATTACAAAACAGTGGTGTCCAACCTTGTTTTAACTAATGGCTGTACCTTATATTTTAAGGTGAATCTCGTGTAACTGATAACAAATAAAATATTAAATTTCTGTAGATGATATAATGGGAAAATGTGGAAAAATAAATAAAATTATGAAGCAGGAATTGCTTGGTCAAAGATAGGTACCACTTCTATGAAGTGTGACTTGCCCTTAATGAGTGCTCTGAAAATCAGCTGTTTCTGTATTTTTATTTGTTGCCCTAACCTCTTAACCTCCTTTGCTTTTTGTTAGGTGAAACATTTTGGAAAAATGGGGGAAATTCCATCTTCAATTGCTAAAGTTTTGTGGTCCAGCCTGACAAATTCTAAATCACCTATTACTGAAGAAGAAAAGATTATAACGATATTGCTTCTTGGTATGTTAGCAGAGTAAGTTGTAATTTTATGTTTTTTTGGCTAGTTTATTTTATTTATTTATTTACTTATTTATTTTTATTTTTTGTACACTCCTTGTCATTACACCTAATGTGCAGTTTGATTTAATTGATAAAAATGTTTTTAAAAATATATATTAAACAGATTAAAATGAAGAAAATGCAACTTAAGTACATTTAAGTAGGAAAAAGTCTCACTTATTTTTTTCCCAATGACAAGTATTTAAGACTCCAAACTGTTGCATCAACAACAGTAAAAAGTGCAAAAAAGAAAAAACTGAATGGCAGTGAATCTATGAACCAAGGGCTGAAAACTTCAAACTGAAACGGAGGAAAAAACTTCATTTTAAACTATTTTTTTCCCTTTAAAATGAAATTCTTTAATAGTGATTTATGCCCTGCGTCTTAAATAAAACAACTCTATATGAATCCCATAATTTTCAGATGAAAATGCTGTACTTATAAAGTTAATACTCCTAGCAGTTTTAAAACGACTGCATGTGGTACTAATTACATTATATGTGCTAATTCGTTAAAAGATAATCTATTTTATATTTAACATTTATTGCATACTTCTAAGTATCATTTTGTAATGCATATAATTACCAGTATTTTAAGGAGTCAAAACATTGTTTTTTACTTATAGGGTAGATTCTTCTGTCGTCACTAATCACTTTGATGAACTTATAAAGTTGGGATTAGGAAAAAATGCAGAAGAAAATTACCAGTTAGCTAAATACACTTTTAAAACTCTCTGTAAAATCAATCAAAATGTACGAGGCAAGGTAATATGATACTTTTATTACTTGTGTGACAATTTATTTTGAACAAAATGCAAGTTTTTGCTACATGAATTATTGTTTCATTTTATATTTTTTAATCAATGCATGCTTTATTAATATCTACCTCACTCTTGTAGAAGGAGTATCACTTGCACATTCGGTTCTCAGCCTGTGGGCTGTGACCAGGGCTGCGGAGTCGGAAGAAAAATGGTCAACTCCGACTCCGGGATTTTAAAACTTCCGACTCTGACTCCCGACTCCTGCTTTTTTTTTATTATTTACTTTTTTTACCCAAATGTGAAGAGGGAAAAACCCTAAACAAAGGTTGCAATATTAAGTCAATTTTTAAAAGTTTCATTTTTATTCGTGATTGTAGCCAGGACTCACTTTAAGGGAGGGTAGCAAGCTGGGAGTATCCCAGTTGGAGGTCATGGAAGGTCATTGTGACCTCTCAAAAAGTTCAATTTTCTTAAGAATTCTCGCAGGTAATTTCACAACATTTACCTCAATTCTCGGAGGTCTCTGTGATCTCTCAAAAAGTCAATTTTCTCCAGAGCAAAAGACAAGTGCCGCTCTTGTCATTTGACTCCGTACAAAACTAATCCTTTTCTTGTTAAATGGCCAGATTTTATATTAACAGATTGCATTTTTGCTGCAAATATTTTTTATTCACTTGCATAAGCCCAAACAAGCAGACACGCCATTTTGAAGCCCTTTTTAATGATCCTAGATGCTTAGGATTTGGATATTGGACGCTGAAAATTTGTATCTATTAGTTTCAAAGATATGTTTTCACCTCCATAAAATTTCATCCAAATCGGAGGTGGTCGGAGTCGACATGTTTTTCAGCCACTCCGACTCCTATGGTCCAAAATCACTCCGACTCTGCAGCCCTCGCTGTGACACAAGTAGGTCTCAGGAAGCTACTAGAAAATTGGTGTAATAAAATAATTATGCCAAAACAATGACTGAATTTTGTAAATTTTCCAAAAATCCAAAGAGATCTAAATTTACATTTTGAATCATTGAAATGCTTTTTTCTAAGGTTGATGGGAATTTTTACGCCTTTTTTTCCCCGCTGAGGTAGACCAAGCATAATTATGAAATGTAGATGATGTAGTAATATGTTTCTGTTCAATAATGAAAAAGTTTGATGTTTTATACCAAATATATAAGCTATAAAATATCTTACCTTGATGTTATAAGAAAATATAATGTTCAGCTTATAATTAAAGTAATTAATCAGAGACCAGTAAATCAAAACTAGTTCAGATGGGTGTCTACTGGTACTAGTTATGTTTAAAACGCGCTAAATATATTGAAATTTTCTTTTACATCCTGGAAACGCTGGATTGATACTGCAATTTTATTGTAATTTTAGGAACATATAAAAATTTACTATTGAGTGAATATATCTCAATGATGTAGACTGTAATACAAAACATGCTGTTATTTTCAGTAACCAAGACTGCGATCAGTTTTTTTTTTCTTTTTTTTAATGAAAATATATTTGACCAAGAAAAGTAAATATATTGTGATTATTATGCATCAGATGTAAACTATCAACAGTAACACAATTTCAATTCTTTTAATATTTTGATTCAAGCTGAATATTTAAGCTAAATTTCTTACCTGAGCAAAATTACTTGTGTGTATATTTTGAAATTTTTGTTAGCGAAAATAAGATCAAAAACATCATTTTGAAAATTATTTGAATTCTGGCTCTAAAAAAGTGAGTGTTACCGCAGTCTACCTTTGCAATGGATCTATTAGTTTTTATTCATCATTGTAAAAGAAAAATAAATAAAGAGAAATCAAATGAAATATAGAACTTTGAAGGGCAAAGGGATGATCTTGTCTGCATATGTATATGAACTGTTAACTAAACGCTGCACTGTATTTCAGCTATGTAGCAGAACAAAAATATAGTTTTTAAACTAATTTTACAGTATTAATATAATAGTTGAACAATATATATATAAAGGAAAAAGTATCAATTTTATTAATAAAAAGATCTCCTAAAGAGTTTTATTTTGTTTTTCAGTTTGCTGTGAAATAGCAACCAAACTTTATTATTATATGACACTGAAATTTTTTAATGTTATACGCCAGTGGTTCTCAACCTTTTTACAGCTACCGCCCCCATTAGGACTGAAAATGTTTTCAACGCCCCCTGTGCTGACGGGCGTGAAACTAGAAGAGGGGAAGGCGTGAAAGCAGTTTTCTTGACCGGTTTACCTCTATAATTTTGCCCCGAGATAGTTGCAAAATGGCTGTACAGTAAAAAAACTTGTTCTTCACAAGTTTATTTTTTATAGGATTTTTTTTTCAACGGAAAATTCTTTTCTTATAAAAACTGTCAAAAAATCAACCAAGTGCCTAGAATGGTTCCATTAATCCCACTTTGAACGTAAATAAGAACAAAACGTTTTGTAATAAAAATGCTTTGTTTTCAACATTTTCATTTGAAAACAAACATATTTTGAAAAAATACACTGCTTTCAAATAGTTTCCCAAAGAGTCCGATCCCCCACCGTGTTGTTTTTATTTACTTGCAATATGCACCCCTCATTTATTACATATGGATCTAGCATTTTACAGCGAATGAGCAATATAAAGCCGGATTTTTCCCAGGCGGGACAAAGACCTGAAACTATCTTCCGTAATTGTCACCCTTAAAGATTTTAAATCAAGTTTTAATTGGAGGGAGAAAAAGAAATAAGTTAAATTTACAAATTACAAGATAAGTTCAATGCAGAGAAACTCTTTTTGAGTAATTTATTGCATTCAAGGTTAGATAAGATGCCAAAAGTTTCAAGTCCTAATAACGCTATTGGAGTAGGCCTTTGGCGACATTAGAGTAAAGACAAAGCTTGTTTTAAAAATGGAGTCTTAAAAACGCAGTTCCTTTAATCTTATGTTTCGTGAATACATTTTTATTAAAATAGAAGTTATTTCAAAGCTAATTTTAGTCATGTTGGAGGTTCTAATGCTGCTATTGAACTCAAATGCATTTTGAAATCTTAAAAGCCTAAATTTAAGTTAGTTTTGTTGATGCTGAGGGAATTGTAAAGGCTCGTAAGTTTTTTCCGGAAATTTTTTCACTTTGCACTCTGAAAAATCCAACTGTTAACTACCTTTAGTATAGTTAGAGCGATGCTCTAACAACACAAAAAGGTGGTTATGTATGGTGGCTCTCTTTTAAAAATGTTTAGGAACAGACTTCTCAAAAACACAACTTCAGGCTTCAGGCTTTGTTTGGTTATGATTGGAGAAATAGTAGGCAGGTAGTTCGAGATTCCCTCCCATAATCATTTTTTAAAAAATCATTAGGCTGTCTTTTAGAATGAAGGTTGCCATAGCTTTTCGACAGAAATGTCTAAAAACGAAATTTTAAGCTATGTGTGGTAATGTTACAGAAAGAGGTTGGTAGTTCAGGATCTTTACCCTAGAACTTTTTTAAAAATGAAGTTTTCATACCGCAATTTGAAGCTATTTTTGTCTATCTAGTTTAGGTAAGCAGGGAGGGGTGAAGAATTTAGGACTTATATTCGAACAATTTTCAAATGGACTTCAATAAAGCACAATTTTAGGCTATTTTAAATAGTTACGCTATGAAAGTGGCGACCAAACTTAAAGTTTTTTGAAACTGAAATGCTATTGGAGAGTTTTAGGCTATATTTGATGATGTAAGAAGAAGGGTCAGAATTCGGCAGCTATCCTCGGCAAATAAATTTTAAAACTATCATTATCGATTTTCCCACTGCCTCCGACCAAAACATGTACTCTCAAGCCAATTTAAAAATATACCCACTGCTCCCTTACCGCCCAAAATATGCCCCCTGCCACCCAAAATATGTTCACTGCCCCTCAACAGCATCTAACCGCCCACCGGGGGGGGGGCGGTATCGCCCCCTTTGAGAACCACTGTTATACGCTAATTTTGGATCCCCAGATCAGTAGATACCCTGTTTGCTCATGATTTCATTTATTGCATCTGATCCAAGCCAGCACAACCATTGCATTGCATTGCTACGTCTGCTTTGTTTTAGATGTGTTAGAAATATTTAACTATCATGTTTTAGCTTTTCAGCTTTCAATCCGATATTTAAAGTTATTTTTACACATCTTAAGTGGTGTCTTGCTAAAAGTTATGAAATGGTGGGGGAAGAGTGTAGCACTTGTTAGGGTTTTGGTGTTACAACTTTGTACCTTTATTTTAGACTGCCCTCAGAGAAGATAGACAGAAAACATTACCTTGCCAACCTTGATGTATTGTATGGCCATACAATGGGTACGTATTATTTGCCCTTTTGTGTAACGATCGTACGTAAATGGTGTAAAATCGTACGTTTTTCAGATTTTTCATCAATTCCAATGTTTTTTTTTTTTTTCACATATAACTAAATTTCAAGAACTGAGCTTCTTTAGAATGCATCTTTACATGTATTATCCGCGAGGCAAAGCCTAGACTTCGTCATATTTCAGCACTGAACGCGTACTTCGCGGAAAACTGGTCCGCGTGGTTGAGACTGCAATCCTTTTGCATCGTGCAAATATTTTAACATTTGCGAAATTTTTAGGTTTCATTAACATATGCTACCTTAGGTTATCACATTTAATTATTTATTTTTATAATTTATAAATTTTTTCCTCCCCATTTTACATGTTTACATTCTACCCGCGATTCTCGTATAATCGCTTCTTTTGCTTGACATTTCAATCCTTTAACATCTGGTCAGTGCTTTAATATTTTTGATGGTTAGAAGTTATTTTAACATGACTACCGAAGACTACTTTATTTCATTTCATTTTTTTTCATGCTTTTTTTCTTACCAGCATGCTTATATTTAACACATACATCACTGAAAATTGCAACTGAAATGAATTTATTCAATTGAAAATATAAAGAAAAGTTAAAATATCAATTAAAATGAAAGAAAACTACTGAAAGTGACCGTGATATTATTACAATAACTTATTTAATGTCTGATTTTCATTAAGAAATAGGTTGCCTCAGTACGATTTCGTAGGAAAAATTGTAAGATTTTCTAAATAGACATGTTGGCAGGTATGAGAAAATCTTTAAATAACTTTCTATATTTTGTAGAGAATATCTAATATCTATACAAGGTTTCTACCAAAATGTTGCTTATTAAGTAATGACTAATTTTTGAAGTTTGTTGTCTATACTTTGTACTTAAAATATTAGACTTTAATTTCATTTTCTTGCCTTTCTTCAAATTAACTGTTCCCTGAATAGTTTGACTGCAATACTGGTAATAATGATGAAGTTCTGCTGCCTTTGGATCATGAAATTGTGAAAAGAATCAAGTGTCTACTGATAAAAGGTATGCATACCAAAAAGTTTCTCGAATTATATTAAACTATTAACTTCATCATTGTGCAAATGAAATTGTTCATTAATAAATTAGTAATAAATTTCTCATTTAAAAAGTTATGTAAAAAATCCATTGTAACAATTAGAGAAAAACAGAAAAAACAATCAAAATTAGTAAGGGAAAAAAACAAAACGCATCTGTAGAATGTTAAAAAAAAAAAGCAATATATAAAATTTTAAATTTAAAGACAGATAAAAATAGTGATTTAAAATGACAGATAAGTGTCAATTACATTTCTAAAAACAGTAAATAAGAACAAATTATAAAAATAGAAGCAAACTGAAGAAAAATACGAAATTGCTTTATGATCATTGACTAAATTTAACTGATTCCTCAGATTGGGGAAACATTCTCAAAAATCATGATTATTTGAATTTGGGTATTCATGAAATTTTCAACTTTTGGGTTATAAGCATTTTTTTAAACATATTGTTCAGTAAATTAGGGGTCAGTCATTCCACGTCAAATCGCCTAAGGCTATGTGCCGTCATGTCTCGGATTTTGTTCAATATTTTTTACGGATAGATACCTATGAGATAAACTCAAATTAATTTTTTTAGATTTTTTGAATAAAAATTTAGGGTTGTAGAATTTTTTGAAATTTTGATTTTTTCAGAATTTTTGCTTTTTTATTTTTGGTATGCATTTTGAAAAAGCTCTATAACTTCCTCATTTTTCATTCAATTAAGCCAGTTTACGTATCATTTTAAAGCTAATTATTTTCTCCTTCAATATTAGTGACAAAAATGAGATTGTGAAAAATAGAATTTTGTCAATGGTCGTCTCAAGTCAGATTTTGTGTTTTTTCAATTGGTATGTACAATAGGTCATATCTCCGGTACAACTAAGAACTGCACAATTTTTTTTTCAGTGATGACAACATCATATACTTTTTATGTATAAAAATTAAGGAGGGTGTTTTTTGTTGTTTTGGAATATAAAAATCAAGTGTGTTTTTTCAGTTGGTATGATCAATAGGTCATATCTCCGGACTACCAACTAAGAACTGCACGACACTTTTTTTCTGTTATGACAACATCATACCCTTTTTATGTATAAAAAATTAGAAGGGTGCTTTTTGCAGTTTTGGAATAAAAACATCAAACGTGTTTTTTCAGTTGGTATGATCAATAGGTCATATCTCCGGAATTACCAGTTAACAACTGCGCCATTTTTTTTTCTATAATGAAAACATCATAATGTTTTTATGATCAAAATATTAGAAGGTGTTTTTTGTTGTTCTGAAATTTAAAAAAAAAATGAATTTTTGAAACAAATTTCTTTAAAAAACAAGTTTTTGATAAGTTTAAAAACTCCGTAAAATTTAAAAAAAAAACTATGCTATCACAAGGAAGACCACGACATGGCAGCTGAATGGCATTTCTTTACCACGAGTCATGGCAAGAATGCATGCGATGGAGTATGGAGCACAATAAAACGGCTTGCGATAAGAACAAGTTTTCAAAGAATTGTCGAAGGACAGATTTTAAATGCACATGATCTATTTCAATTTGCCTCTCAAAACATAAAGGGGATACAGATAATTTTCGTTACAGCAGTGGAAGTGGTTGCAAATGAAGATTTTTTAAAGCAAAGATATGAAAGAGCCTTAAAAATAGTAGGCAGCAGAGAGAATCACTTCTTCAAGCCATTAGACACTAAGAGTATAATAGTGAAGAAGGTTTCTGTGTTTGAAAAACCTTTTGTTCCCGCTGTCGGAACATCGTAGAAATAAAGATTGTTATTCATGAAATTTTTATGCTTTCATTTGATAACAAATTATAAAATGTTACGTAGATTCAGGGCCGCGCCAAGCTTCATCGGCGCCCTCGTGCAAGTGTCTTCTGAGCACCTTATGCAGTAACGTTGGATAGTTAACACCAGCAGTGATGTTTTATAGACAAATATAATTTGGAAAAAAATAAGTTTCAAGGATAATGCCCCCCCCCCCCTTCCCCTAAAAAGTACTTCCAAATGTCTCGAAAAACTCCTTCACATATAACATATTCTCAATTTGTGTTCTATTTTTTAAGCAGTAGGTTTTTTATAAATATCCCGAAACATTTATTGCGTTACTAGCTTTATACCAGGCGTTGCCTGGGTGCGTATTAATACAACATAGCATTCAGAAAAGAAAAAAAAAATATTCATTGTTCCCACCTTTAAAGTAAAAATTATATTAAAGCAGAAATTAATTTATTTCTCGTCTTAAAGGCTTATCTCCCTTACAGACGTAACTGTCGTCGAATTAAAAATTTGAAATTCAAATTTTTGATTATTTTTTTAAAGTCCAAAACTCCGCCCTTGTGATTTCTAGTACATCTAAGAACCTCTGGCCCAAGAGTAGTTAAAATCTGGAAGAAAAATAGGATTCACGGAAAGTTCACAAAAAAAAAAAAAAAAAAGAAAAAAATAGCATCAAGTAAAAGCGAAAAAGTATGAGGTTTTTAATCCACATTTTTGCAAAATTCCTCTAATAGGAGGACTAAAAAAAGCTCGCAAAAATTAAAATTAAATATCCGTAATTTTATCAAGTTGTATGCTTAAAGGTTCATGTCAATTACAAATATAGGCCTAGAAAGGCCATTTTCTGATTTTAAAGGTCATTTTATTATTGCAACATACCTCTTATTTGGTTGAATTCAGTCCACATGGTTGTACAAAAAGTTCTATTTACAAACTCCCAAAATAACTTAATTATCATAGAAAGTTCTCAGCAAAATAGCACCAGCTAAAAGCGAAACATGTATAAGGCTTTTAATCCATGTTTTTGCATAATTCCTCTGATAGGAGGATAAGAAAAACATTTTCTGTATCATACATATTTTATGCCAAATGAGAACATGAATTAGAATTGTTTTTGACTTATTTCATGCTAAAATGAAATAGGTGAGCCTTGAAATGAAAATTCATTGTTTTAATTTTAATCTTTGTTGGAAAATGCTAATATTTAAATACCATAAATTTTATCAATTTGTAACCTAAAGGCTCATGTCGATTAAAGAAGTAGGCCTAATAATAGGCTAGATTCCTATAAAAGGGTCATTTTTTGACAAAAAACTTGAATTTGAGCTTTTTAGATTTTTTTAAATTTCAAGACCCCGCGTATGAGAATTCTAGGGCATTAAGGAACCTCTGTGTCAAGTTTGATGAAAATCTGACGCAAACTGTGGATTTGTATAGAGAACAAGTATACAACCAAACATTTCATTTCATTTCACTGTCCAGGGTCCCCCGTACCTACCAGCTTAGTGGTTTAACCGGGATAGGGCCCTGAAGAGCGCTCTGTTCTTAATTTTGAACCAGAACCTATGGTCGAGCAAACCATAGGCGCTAGCACCCCCAGAGGTATCGTTTCACTTGGAGGACTTTGTGACCACGACATTTTTAACGCCTCCCAGTCACCATTAATCAAGACGGTGGATCTTTGATCGGCTGGGATCGAACCTGGGTCCTTTCGAACACGAGTCCGATGCCTTACCGATCGGGCCACCACGGCCCATATACAACCAAACAAGCATTCACTCATTTTTATTGATATAGATAAGCGTTAGAATATAAAGAATATTAAATTTTGGAAGATCAAACTAAAACAGTAGGTTTTTCAATAGTTGAATTGAAAAAAAAGCGCATGACTAAAATTTCTTTTATGCCAAATTCAAATCGTTCATGTAACGCAATCAACGTGTAAATGGTCCAACCAGCAGTTTACCGTAATCTCCAAGATCGCTTTGCCTGATTATGTTTTTCTTAGAGGCTTATTTCAACGTGTATTTATTAATTAACTATTTATTTTTTGTTAATGAAAGCATGCAATAGGTGTGTGAAACTAGATCTGAGTATTATTTTAGTACAGAAAAAGTTCCAAATTAAAAAAGAAATATATATTTATCTAGCTATTTTTTTTTCTTTTGGGAGTTAAAAATGCGCTAAAATTAGCACATAGACATTCTCGTTGTTTTAAAGTTGTCCTGGGAGCTTGGTCAAAGGGTGCAATTTTTATCGGTAAACAACAAAAACCACGCCGACTGTTAATATATTGACTTCTCAACCCCCCACCCCCCCTACATCGACAGGCCTGGTTTTCGAGAATTGCAGTCAACTCTCAATCATTTCAAACTAATATACAATTTCTATCTCAAATAACACTTCTCTCTTACCTTGCCACAAATAGACTTCATTATTTTACCGTAAATAAATAACTACAAAATTTAAAAAGTGTGAAGCTGTCTAAAAGTCAATACTAATTATTACTTTTTTAATTTTAAAAAATTTGCACGTGCGAGAGGACACACACACGACTTTCTTACTGCAAATAACTCAACAAATTGGGGCTAAAACAAAACGACGTTTTCGACATAAGCTATACGAAGCCAAGTGTCAAGTGCTCTAACACCATTGAAAAGGATGCGACTATTCTATTGTAGCCAATCTGGATAGAATAAAAATTCATAAACAGAAACATTTGTAAGCTGAAACATGAAAATCTTGACATTGAAAAACAATTTAAGTGATTAAAAATATCGTTGAATATTTAACTAGAAAAATGTAGGAATAACTCTGAATTTTAACTGCTGCTTATAAAAGCAAACTACTACTCGTCAAATACTAATCATAAAAAGTTTTCAAATTCATTTAAATTCCTATTGAGCATAACGTTTGGTTTTTCGTGTAGCCAAAAATCGGAGCATGAGAAATATTTAACTTTGGAATAACTTTTGGAAACCTGTTCATTTTTACTTCATATCTGAAAATTATTTCGAGTTAAATAGCTCCTTGAATACACCCATTGTGTTTTGGAAAAAGAAATATTTTAAATATAAAAGTTAAAGTAGCTCTAAATATCTCTCGAATTCGCATTTGATAAATAATTAATCACACTTTTTTGTCTGTGGTACTGATTATATTTCTGAATTGAAGTATAAAGTGGAGGATAGTTCCCTTAAGTTCGGCAACTGAAATCTTTCCCGGAAAACCATAAGTAAAATATTAATAATAAGCATTAGTAAAAAGGCATTAAAGTTAATATGAAATACAAATGCATTGTCCAAAGGTGTTTTTAGGCTAGTGTTTGAAGCAAAGAGGAGATAATCGTGTGACTATTGTCAAATTGTTACTTTTTGAAACTGAAAAGTTTACCTAAACTGTTGTCTATAATATGTAAATACTAGCAAAAATACCCGGCGTTGCCTGGGTCAGTAATATTGAGAAACAATTTATATACTCAACCTTTGTTTTTTTTCCCTGAACTGAAAGAACTCAAAACACACCGCTTTGACAATTTTTAAAATGTCGCCAAATTTTTGCGTAACTGTTTTGGGATACCTAGGATAATTTTGCTCCCCTCCTTACTTTTATGAAAATACATCTCCATATATTATTTCTCTAAGCCGAATCCTATACCCGGTCGAAACTCGCTCATTTCTTTATCGAATTGCAAGAAAATTTATGATTTTGAAGCTTATCCCGCGGGCTATTGACGAAAATTAGACCCACCCTCTAAAAAGTGTCGGTTCGTTTTTTATTCGAACTTCAATTTTTGGGCACAAAATTGACTCTATCTAGCGAAATAATTGTCGTATCGTCTCCATTTTGATTTCATTCGAAAGATTAAAAAAAATGCGTTCTTTAGAACGTTTCTCCGCTAGCGCCGCGTAACGAGAATCTCGAAAATCCACGTTTAAGCGACTTATAAGCGATTGAAGTTTGAAAAAGTTAAATTTTTTGCTCAACTGTTAAAATCGTTACATTGTTGCTCAAATCAATTTTAAATGCGACATTTCAAGCCAAGGCTTAGCTAGGTGAACCTTAATTGTAATTTTATTGTTTCAAAATACTATGGTAGTTTTGCGATAACGTTAGTATTTAGTTTAGTAGTAGCCTTGGGTATTTGATTTTAATATAGGGTATCACTTTTGTAGTAGTTATAAAAGTGAACGTATCTTTGAAAAGTTGTCAGAACGACGGCAGTAGATGGCGATGTTGTGCAAATGAAGCCAATAAAAATTGTCGTATTAAATTTTAAGTTTAGAGTTTTTTTTTTTTTTTTTTTTTTTGCGGAATTCCGCACGGGTCACCTAGTTAAGTATTATTATGTCACTAATTTTTGTCACAGAGAAATGGAAATCAAATGTTGAGATACTGTTGCTGACCATAAAATGACGTTAAAAGTTTTTATCCTAAATGACTTCAAAATTAATAGGGAACATTTAGCAATTATTTATGCAAAAATGCAAATTAATGGTAATTTTAGTCTTGTTTAAGGGTTTTATTAATTTAGTATGTGGATTACTTTACTTTTTGACATAATTTTAAAAAGGTTTTTAATGGATACATACGGAATGGGAAAACAAAAGAAAAAAAATACGTAATAATACTTTACGTTTTACACGACATAACCAAAATTATTATCTGATATTTATCGACTGCGGCAAAATCTCAATCATCGATATAATACTCCAACTTTTCAAATGTGGGAGTATTATATCGATGATTGAGATTTTGCCGCCAGTCGATAAATATCAGATAATAATTGTTTTATTTTGGTTATGTCGTGTAAAAAGTAAAGTATTATTACGTAGTCTTTGGCACAAAAACTGGCGTCAGTTGAAAAAATCGAGGAGAATCTCAGTTATTGAAATCTTGCAGCAAATTTGGCAAAATTTCAGTTCAGTCGGATACTAAGAAACTGCCCTATTGTAAGTACCCAGAGAAAGTGACCAATCAACGCAAAAATATTTAAGAAATACCGTTAAGTTGTATTTAAAGCTTCATCAAATTGGAAAATAATGAACCTAATCCAGTTGCCAATCTCTTCAAGCGATTACGTTACCGATACTCTAAAACACATATTTACAAAACTCAAGAAAATAATTGATGCAGTGAACAATCTACTAATAAAGGAGTACAATTTATTCTACAAAATAATATTTGCACGTTTCAAAGCACAATAGAAAACACATTGTCTTAATGATAAATATTCTACTTACAACTGAGACTACAAAATGTTTTAAAATACAAACCATAGTAAAAGCTCGTTTGCCTGCTGGCGCGCATTCGTTTCCAATGTCTATGTAAAAGCCTTTATATTACCCATGAAGCTGGAAAAAAATTACTTTTTGATTTGACTTGAGAAAAGCCTTGAACATTTAATGCGAAAAGCGGAAATGATACACGCAATTCTACCTATCGACAGAGAGTTGAGATGATGCACTAAATACTGAATTAGTTTCCTAGAAGCCTTCGCGGATTTATGCGAAAAATGTACCTTAAATTGGAATGAAAAAGCACTACCAATCGAACTTTTTCGAATATCGTTATAAATTATAGCCTATATGTTATTCTGATGCATAAGCCACATTATGGTAAAAGTTTCATTAAAATCCGTTCAGTAGTTTTTGCGTGAAAGAGGAACAAACATCCAAACATCCAAACTTTCGCATTTATAATAGTACTAGCCGGGTACCCGGCCCTGCCCGGGTTTCTGTGGGTGTAGGGTGATTTAGTGAAACTCATTCATAAATTTCCCAACACTAAGTGCATATCTATAAACATAATGGCTACTTCTGTAAACAATGGCTATGTTATGGATAAACTATAAAAAAAATAATTCAAGCTAAAAAAAAATAGCAAGCTACAAATAATGTTTGAGTAAATAGGAAATGTTATAAGCTTGGTATATTAAAATAAATATATATTTTCAGTATCAATCGCACTGGAATTAACAATTTTCAAATATTGCACGCTAAATAAGTCCCATTATTAGTTTCTATCCTTGTGACTGACTACATTAGTGAGGTGAAAACATCTTATGTACCTGATTTAGAAAATTTTTTGACTATAAACACTTTCTATTCTCTAACTATTGCCAAAATCAATTTTTTTTTCATTTCACCCGTTAGCGATTTTTGGCACAGATGAATATGAAAATCCTTAGAAGGCAATAAATTTCATACTTACTCCAGAGAAGCCTTGGTTCAAAATTTTCAATATGATTACAATCAATATTGTTATTGCATGGCACCAAATTTTTGCAACAATGGGTTGAAAATTTAATCATTTAATGGGGAAATGACATAAAATTAACTGTTTTCCATAATAACTTTTTTAAACTAAGCTTTTTAGAAATAAATTATAGCTTATCCTGCTCCCTGTTACTGTAGCTATCTACGGTGAAAAAATGGTTAAAATCGGTCCAGTAGTTTGGAAGATTACCCCGGACATACGTTTTCAAAAGTAGTTTTTTATGTATATAGATTACGCACAAGTAAATAACAAGGCAAATATGCTTACCGTATTTTTTTTTTATTTATTTATTTTTTTTATGTACGATAACATAAAGCAGTCGAATCAGGACGAACAATTGTTAAAATACTAAAATATATTGCAGTAGAGAAAATCCTATGTTGGATTGATTCAACGGAAGGAAGGAAGAAATCTATTGAAGAGCAGATTTGCTTGTAACTCTTTTGCTTATAACCTTATAGACATACTGAAATAGCTTACACGGCGCATTATACGGCAGAAAAGTGCTGAAATATGCATTAACATCCTGTGTTTCCAGTGTAAACGATTAAGCTTTTGAATAGCTTGTTTAGATACCAACAAGGCAATAATAATGTTTCCTTTATTGGTAGTCAGGGAGAGGGATTGCTTGTCTCATTGAGCAATATAATTTCATCACCAGAGCTCGTTTTAATTAAAAGTTCAATTTTATTTTTTTATTCAAAATTTTTTTTCTCTGTTTGGAGCTTTTTTGGTCGGTAGAGCTCGCGCCTTTTAGGCTCTGGCGCCCTCATGCGCCGTACGGGTTTGCACATTGGCTCGGCGCGGCCCTGCGTAGATTTCAGAATAATGGAAATGAAATATAAAATTTTTCCAATCACTGAGAGCTCGCGAGTCTTTTTTGTCAAACTATGAATAAAAGTATATTTGAAGACATTCCAGTTTACTTTATCGTAATTCCTATCGGTTGATGGCGTGGCTAGCAAATAATTACTGAAGAGTAGAATAATTATGCAGTGACTTTTCAGTACCAAAGCATGCAAGCAATAGAACAATATAAAACTACCATCAAGTATTTGAATGTAATAAATAGGATACATTTTCATCTGCTTGTGACGTGTGATGCTGAGTGAATCTCAAATTTAAGTTTCAAAAGTTGATTTTAAAGTAAAGTTTTTTGAAAAAAACATCCTATATTTTTATTTCAAAATAACAAAAAAACTTCCTTCTAATTTCTTGATCATAAAAACATCATGATGTTTTCATTATGGAAAAAAAAATGGCGCAGTTGTTAGCTGGTAATCCGGAGATATGACCTATTGATCATACCAACTGAAAAAACACGTTTGATTTTTTTATTCCAAAACTGCAAAAAGCACCCTCCTAATTTTTTATACATAAAAAGGGTATGATGTTGTCATAACAGAAAAAAAGTGTCGTGCAGTTCTTAGTTGGTAGTCCGGAGATATGACCTATTGATCATACCAACTGAAAAAACACACTTGATTTTTTTATTCCAAAACAACAAAAAACACCCTCCCAATTTTTTATACATAAAAAGTATATGATGTTGTCATCACTGAAAAAAAAAATTGTGCAGTTCTTAGTTAGTACTCCGGAGATATGACCTATTGAACATACCAATTGAAAAAACACAAAATCTGACTTCAGACGACCATTGGCAAAATTCTATTTTTCACAATCTCATTTTTGTCACTAATATTGAAGGAGAAAATAATTAGCTTTAAAATGATACGTAAACTGGCTTAATTGAATGAAAAATGAGGAAGTTATAGAGCTTTTTCAAAATGCATACCGAAAATAAAAAAGCAAAAATTCTGAAAAAATCAAAATTTCAAAAAAATCTACAACCCTAAATTTTTATTCAAAAAATCTAAAAAAATTAATTTGAGTTTATCTCATAGGTATCTATCCGTAAAAAATATTGAACAAAATCCGAGACATGACGGCACGCCCGACTATTTAAATTAGGCGATTTGACGTGGAATGAGCCTTAGAGGTGCACAACCTGCGAGCTAAATGCGGCCCATGGCGTGGCGATGTGCGGCCCGCGAGTGCATGCGATTTCTTGTGTGGAGAAAAGAAAGAAAAAAAATTTTTAAAAAAAAATCAGAAAGTTTCTTTTTAACTCAGAGGAGGAAAAGAAAAAATAAAGGAAGGATTCGTGATAAGATTTTAAATCACACACCCTAAGTAAAAACGCTCTAAAATTCGTTTTAGGAAAAATTTTACGACTTAGTAAGGAAAAAAAAAAGACCTTAAAATTTTAATTTTCAATTGCTGACCAGTAGTCAGCAAAACATTATAGCTTACTATGCACTGATTCAGCAGACCTAATAATTTGTAGTATTGACAAATACGACATGAAAAAAAGTTGAAAAAAACCTCCATTTTGAAAAATATTAGGTATTGTTTTATATTTCATTGCTCAAGGCCTATGTTCCCAACTTGACTGTTGAAAATCCTTTTTACATGACTTTTATATGTTAAATGCTTTGCAATTTTGGAATATTTTTTATTTTTTTACAATGCCACGTGTAAAGCATAACTTTAGGGTTTACCTGCAATTTCTCAGCAATCTTTTAGCATCGGCTCTCAGGTTACGATATGTCTTCTTATTTTCGGACTAATACAGAAACGAATCAAATTGAGCAAGAATACAAACTTATTTTTCAAAATTCTTGCGAACATCTTTTTAACCACCATTTTTTAATTTTTGTATTTATCACGTGGCGAGAGGATACTTTTCGATTAAAAAAATATACAAATTAAATTGTTTGGCGTTCTTGTTAATGAATCTCTTGAAAGAGATGGAGCTAGTTGCCTTGCTGACCTCTGATATATGCAAATCAAATTTCTAATAGTTGGGGCTTTGGAGTTCTAAAAATCTTTACCTCCATGATTAACCAATTTTAAGGAAAGTACAGGCATGTTGAGAATTTCAACTATCAACAATAAACTCATATATCAAAATTGGTAGAGAAATTTCAATCTCAGCCATTCAGTTGCTAATTTTGATTTCATGACATTTCCCAGAATTTTTAGTTGTGTAGTGTTTGTAATTTTTGGTATCATGATTACTTTTTTGTTAACTCATCATTTTGTTTGATATTCATTTAATATGCATCTTATGGCAGGATTTTGTCTTCACACTGGGGCCTAGTTTCTTTTGCATTGTTTGCAGTTTTTACCAATGGTACTTTTTGAATTTTATTTTGCTAAAATTACATATTAATTTTGCATTGCTGAATAAAATGTTTAATTTCTTTCACTTTAATAAGTGATAAAGTTCAACGTTACTAAAACACAAAGTTGCAGAAATATTGCATACATGTAACCCCTTTTTCTCAACATGCCAAGTTTTCAGCATCTGATGGTTAAGCAGCTGTCATAAGAAAGGCTGCTTAGCATCTGAAACTCAGAACATTTTCTTCGCTGAAAAAGTTTACCTTTTTACTCTGAAACATGTATGTGCAGTATTTTGCAGCATTGTGTTTTGATAAAGTCCCCCCCCCCCCCACACACACAGAAATCATTTAGTTACAAGTTTCAATATTTCAATGTAAAAAAAATTCTTCATTTATCAACATCAGAAAAGTACTGGTGCATGCTCCAGGCCCATATTTTTTTCAATTTTCCAGGGGGTGAAAATATGTACTCAATGAAAATTACATGATAAAATATTTTTAATGTGACAATTTCTCAAAGCTTGGGGGGGGGGGGATTTATTATCCTTTATAGCCCCTCCAAATGATGGGCTTGAATGTGACCCACCATTAGAGCTTCTGTTTTGTGTGTGGCCCTTCACTGAAAAAGGTTGTGCACTCCTACGGTAAATGATATAATTAATGGTAAAGAGAATATCTTTTGAAAGTTATTACTGTTTTAAGTATCAGGCTAATAAGAAACATAAATATATACCTTTTGCTTATTTGTGCAAAATCTTAAAGCCATTACTCATAAATGCATTTTATGCGATGCCCTTTGTATGTGGTCCAGCATTGCTCCAATTCCTGCATTTTATAAAACCACTTTTAATTCTATTGCTTCTTATAAAGTTACTGACAGCTCCCAGAAAAGGTTTATTGATTGAAAACACTTTACTCTTCTTGTCACACACTCGGCATTTTTCAGAAAATTTCCTTCCCCGCTCTGAATTACTTACAGTTTACAGCAGGGATAGTCACACTGTAGCTTCTTCAAAACAGTAACTGTTGCTTATAAAAACTTTTTCAAAGTTCTAAAAAATTGAAAGCATGCTCAGTAACTACTATAGCATGTTGAAAAATTGTTAGTGGCATACAGTTTTCTTTTTGTCAAATAGTAGCACTCTTCCAAAAACGGTAGGCAACTGTGGTATAGTGTAGCCCTCAAAAAATCCTTTTCACCTTAAGATGAGTACATTGTGAAAATTTAAAAGAACACTTTTCTAGGAAAATATATACTGTGGTTCATACATTGATGTTTTAATCATTTTGGAGTGGAACTGAACATTGGAATTTTTAGTTAGTAGCCAATGGCCGGTAGACACTTTTAATTTAGCCACTTTTTTGGCCATTAATAGCCCCTTTATCCTTTTTATTAATAAAAAATAAAGCACCACACTAAAAAGTAAGCATTAGTGGCAAAACAGACCTAATTGCAACATTGTGCACATGGAATCCTTGCATACACTGAAATAAAGAAAATTTTTCAATGAAGTAAAAATTAGCTGTGGCCGGTTGGGTGTGGCAAGTGGTTGTTTTCAGGCATATTTTGAAACATTTAAGTATGTTTCCTTATGAAGCATAGCTCTTCAATAACGCTTAAAAATTGTATTTAAAATCTGCTTCACCTATCACATTAACACAGGGTTATAAAGAAGAAGTAAGAAACTAGTGTTAATTTAAAAATATAATAAAGGCCAGCTTTGAAATTTAATTACGGAATTATTACTATTATGTAGGTTTTACCAATTTTGAAGATGATCAGTGGACACCTATGGCCAATGAGGCTATTGCTTGTCTGTATTCTCTTGTAACAGAGCCCACATTTTTGTGTGCAGAAATTGGCATCGAGTTGGTTAATACAATATATAAAGAGAAGAAAGATGACGAAGAAGGTATTCTTTTTTTTTTTTCTATTTTTGTACTATTATTATTATTATTGCAAAATATGATCATTTTCAACCTAAGTACAGTTTTGTATCGATGAATACTTTACAGTGCATTTAATTTTTTGTCTTACCTAATGCATTAAACAATTAAAGTTCAACTTTCATACTTTTGTTTTCATGCAGCTCATTTTTTCAATACTTATGTGTGTAATTTAGACATTAAACAATTGCATAAAAGAAATTCATTTTGCTTCAAAGCATCTAAAATTGAAAAAGAAAAATTTAAACTAATTTGAGTCTGCCTACTTTCTGACATGTTGTGTTTTGTTTTATAGCACTAATTTTTGTAGTAAAAAAGTAATATCCTAAATTTAAATCTTCATGCATTTATTCATCTAACATGCAAAAATTCTTTTTAAATCTTATGTTTAACGCTGTTTCAATACCATCCAACTTGTTTTCCCATCTATTACTTTATCTACCAGAAAACCTGCTTTGTAGGATATTCATGACATGAGAAGTTATATGAGTATTTTAATGCAGTTTATTTCAATGTTAGAGATGACCTGAATCTAGTAATGACTGTTTTCAGCTTTTCTATCAATCTTTTCTCTTTTTTTTTTTTTTTTTTTTTTTTGTAATAGGTTTTCTGTAATTAATGTTGATATCACTGCATAGCAAAAAAGAAAGAAAAAAAACTCTTTGAAACGTTTCTGATACCATTCTTTTGCTTATTCTTGTGTAAAGTCACTCCCTGAATCTAAATATTTTTGGAAATGGTGTCTTCTATTTTTTGCAGTTTTTGAGTTTCATGGCTGTTGTTTATTTGAAGAGGTATATTGACCAGTAACATTCTTCTAAGAAGCTGGAGAGGTGTTCTATTCAAAAGCATGAGCATTTAGAGCTAGTTGGTTGACTCGTGAGGATATTAACCCCCTAAAATATTTTTTTAATTATCAGAACCAATATATTTTACCTAGCAGTTTGTTTTCCTATTTTTTCATATTTTTTATCTTAAGACCAAAGCATTGGACTCAATCTTTCTGTCTGAAAGAATGTTCACATGGTAAATATTGGAAATATGATATGTTGCATAGTCAGTCACATTGCAGATCTTCAGTAAAGAACTTTTTCGATATTATTCAATTATATTCACAGATATAGTTGAGATTACAAATTAACTGAAGTATTTTTATAATATAGCTTTTATGTATAATTATATTTCTGGGGATGCGCACCCCCAGTGTTTTTCATTATATCAAAAAGTGATAAGTGTGGAGGCAGTGCATCCCTAGAAATATAAGTATTAACACTACTTTATTAGCAAATCTAAGTTAATTTTTAATCTTAATTATGTTAGTAATCAACTTGAATAAATAAAAATAATAAAGGAAATGTTATTCACTGAAGATCTTCTATGCAACTCTGACTTTGCACCTTACAATGCTTCCTATCTTTTTATTATTATTATTATTATTATTATTAATTTTTACAACATGAAAAAAATTTTGAGCATGGGGTTCATACATGTGAGTCAAATGCTCTAGTTTTAAGCTAAAAAATAAGTGAAAAGTTGGTAAAGCAAACCCCTAGAAAAAAAAAGATCGATTTTGATGTTTTTTTAAATATTTTAGATTGAAATATCCCCATGAGTCTGTAGGTCCTCAGAAGAATGTTAATGATTAATATTATGCTCCCTTCCCTTCCAAATAAAAGTAATGACTATGAAACTCAAAAACTTAAAACAAAAATGGGGGAGGGGGCATCTTTCCTACAATAAGACATTATGGAGAGAAAACAGTGTTCATATTTGAATTCATTTAGGTCATTTTACATAAGAATCAGCAACCATGGTGTCAAAGCATTTGAAAGAAGAGTTTTTCCATGCATTGTAATTTATTAAAATTGAAATAAAAATTGAAAAAAAAAATTTTTTTTTTTTTTTTTTCATTATTGCTTGACATTTAGTGAATGGAAATAGAAATTGAAGAACTAAGGTAAATCTTTTAAATATAATGCTATAAGTTAATCATATCAAGTTCTTTTCTTTTGTAATTATAACCCTAGCTGATTTTTGAAAGAATTTAGTCATTTAGGCGTATACATTTTGAATATTCAACTAAATTACAGCAAGTTCAAAAATAAATGAATCGATTATTTCGAAAAGGTAACATCTCGGGTTTTTTTCAAAATCAATTTTTTAATGGCATTCTGTTATTAACGTATAAACACGTTATTCTTGTGAAAATGGAACATCTCTGCAGTTCTATCATTGCAATAATTAGCCCTTTTAAGCTTCTTCGTTTTTTATAAATTAGTGTTTGCTCCCCTGAAAAATTTTAAATTTTAGAGATATTCCCTTTTCGAAATAATCGATTCAAATGCTTTCAATGTTATTTATTTGCATTTGCTTAAAAATCCCACTCCTCCTCTCCTTCATTAAATAATGTTTTCGCTTTTCTGTTTCACAAATTGATGGTCTCCAGTACAAATTTTTGCACTTATAATATTGTCATCATTACTCATAATGTGCCATATTTCATTAAATTGATTTATAAAATTAAAAAACAAGGTCAACTATGGTATATGAACTCGTTGAATGTATCTGTTTTATTTTTCATTTCTTTCAGAGGTAAAAAATGATACTCCCGTACCTGTGGAAAGTCACCAGGCCCTTTTTCTTTGCAATTTATAATGCAACAAGATCTTTCTGTCGATAAAAATATAAATTTTTAAACATCAGTTAAGTACATAGCCATCTTGTCTAGTGGTCAGAGAAGTCGGACTCAGATGGGGAGGTTCCGGGTTCGAATCCTGGCTCAAGCATGAATGTCCTTTCTTTGTGTGAATGTGTTGTTGTGCTGTGAATTTTTGTCTACCCTCTAACCGGGTCTTTATGGCATGTGTGTACTGTAAAAATAGGACTTCACACCAAATTATAGTGCAGTTGGAATAGTGAAGCAGCACACTCCAAATTTGCCAGCCAAGTTGGCACAAGACAGCAACAACAACAACAGTTAAATAAATATTAATGCACATTTATCACTTTGGCTTATGAAAAAAATGCTCAGCGCTTACTGTCAACTAAAATTTGCAGCCTAGTCACATGGTACCATTGCTGCTTCAGGATAATTGGGTTACACTTTCTCCATGTCTATTTCTTCTCCATGATTTGATGATATTTTTGATAGATTTTAAATTATATACAATTCTAAATATGGGAATAATGATTCAAAAGAAAAAAATACTTCTGTTTTCACAAGTGAGTTTTTATTTCGTAGATATTTGTATCTCTCAAGCATTTCTGAAAAAGTTTATCCCATGACAAATGATATATATATATCATGGATGATTTATGTATAATATTTGGTTTTAATTAGTTTTGTTCGTTTTCACAGAGTACAATTTTGACTGAAGCTTTTGAAATATTCACTTGTTTGTGTATGTGTGTGAAAAAAATCCACCCTAGTCTTTGTGCTTTGGAAAAATCCAGCTATTCTTATTCGAAGTGTCATTTTTATGTTATTGTTTGAAGTATGAAATTTAGTTAAATTAGTAAATGGATATGATTTTGTCTTTAATATTATTTATACTTCAAAATATTATGTAACTTTTAACTTTTTTTTTTTATTTTTAGAGCAATTAGTGGTTTCCCCTCTGCTATTGTCACGCTTTCTTTCTTTTTGTGGGGATGTTGCTTTACATTACACATTTTACCTCAAAGTAGACTTTTTTGCTCATTTGAGACGTCAAGAGATATTAAAAGAGAAGCGACGGAGAAAATCGATTGTTAACAAGCACATATCATCACTTCATAGTACCGTCTTAAGTAGTAGTCCAAAATCTGCAGTAAGTAATTTATTTCTTTTTGTTGAAATCAATTGTCTTTAATATTAGTTTTGTAACTGAAATATAGAATTAAGAGGGGATTTGGGGAAAATTCAAAAGCAATGAAAAAAGAAGGAGCGTTCAAAAGTTATCTTTGCATTTGTGTTACTTTTAAGTTCTGTTTTTTTAATTCAAAGTCTTTTTTCATACAAAACAGCTGTTCAATGCAGCTCTTTGGCACAACTCCAAGTACGTCATTTTGAATGAATTTGTCAATGAAATTTTCTGCATTGTATCCAAGACTATACTCCCTCAGTGTTTCTCAATATGAAAAATTTGGCTGTGTAATTTCTTATTAGCAGATGAAATTTTGTTTTTATTTACGCTTGAGACTGGGAAGTGATTGGAAACTAATTTCCTTTTCCATGAGGTGGATGTAGGCAGATAACTGATATACGCAATCAGTTTAGAGGCTTGGGAAGTTCCACAAAAACAATACTTGGATTTGTGGCCCATAGGTAGCATGCAATCTGCTGAATCCTTCAAGTGTAATCTGAAATTATTTTCAAAAAAGTCGTTAAAAAAATTGAATTATTCGCCAAATTCATGTACAATAAAAAAAAAAGAGTGTAGGTTACAAAATGTAATGTTAAAAAACTGTGCAAAGAATTATACTCTTAGTTGTTTCCATATACCCTGAAATAGCAATTCTTAAGTGGTGGTCCATCGGAACAGCACCTGTCTGGCAGAGAACTTTGACCGATCCTCAAAAAATTTTGTATGTCCTCCGAATTAAAAAAAAAAAAAATCCTTACTCGAAAAAGAAAAAAAAATATCTCCATAATATCTTGCATGATATCTTTTACGTGAAATTTGAATAATTTTCGCAGTTTTCTATGTTTTTTTAGAAGTATTAATTTTTTTTAGTAGAATTATTTTAATACTTGTGCTTATCTCATTCTTAAATTTAAACATTTTTTGTAACTGTTCTTTAACACCAAGTAAAATTGTGGGAAAATATGCATGAATTTATTTATCATTTTTAAATATAATTTTGTGAAAGGATGTGAAGTTTTACTTTTTTTTTTTTTTTTTTTGACAAAAACAGAAAGAAAACATAAAAAAACCCTCAAAAGTCTGTTAAAAAACAAAGGAGAGAATAAAAAAGAAGAAAAAAACATCACTGGTCCACATTTTTTCAAAACTGCTTACCAGTCCGCTATAAAAAAGGCTGTGAAACACTGCCGCTTAGGGCAAATAAAAAAAACAAAAATGCTCATAAAAAGTATTTGTCTCATAAAAGGTTAAATTCATATCAAAAGTTTTCTGTAAGCTCCACATCACAAATGAAATTACTTGAAATCAATTACTTTGTACTTGTAAATCTGCTAGGGAGGAAAAGTTAAGATCACTAATGTTTAGCAAAAGACTTTTTGTGTGGTATCAAAATTAAACAATGACAGCTCCTGCATAGGGGTTTGAAAACTGGCATACCGAAAACTTCTCAGAATGTCTTCGGTATGATGTCTAATGCTCACTTTATAGTAGTTTAGTTCCAAAAATCACTGCAGAATTTGAAATGCAGTTTTTATTCGGATACCCGATATAGTTTCCTTTTACCCCAGCTGACCCTACATCAGACCCAGATAATATAGAAGAACACGCAAACGCCGTTCGCAGAAAAGTTTTGAAGTTAGCAGACAATTTTGATTTTTTAAAACAATTTTCTGTAATATCTCTTTATTTGGCAGAGGACAAATGTTGGTCTCCAATTTTTAGCAGCTTCTAATTAATAATACTGAAAAAAGAGTAAATATACAACAATTTAGAGAACGAACATAGTTTGCAAAGTGTTCCTGTACTAGTATACGATTGAGTTCACAGACAGTTTTAAGTTTTATCTAAGTCCTACATGTTTTTTCTTTTCCTCAGAAAAAAAGGCAAGTTAATAATCAAAAGTACCAGTATGCGCCTCCAGTTGATGAAGAAACTACTTATGAGCAAGTCTTGGACATGTGTGCTAAAGAAGCAAAACAGGGTATGTTACTTTTATTTACGTTTGTGGTTGAAGGAGCCTGAAATGTGTACGGTTGAACCCCGGTTAGCCTCCTTTAAATTTTTATTTCATGAATTAATGTCAAGCTACTAAAATCGTTGAAAAATAGTCTGCCTACAGCTTGCGGCATCAGCACAAACTCAGGGACGTCATTTCAAAATTTTCCGGGGGGGGGGGGGGCAAGGGTGCATACACAATGTAAAATTTTCCAAAAAGTGGCAAAAACCACGCCCACTTATATGCCAATACATTGATTTCCCAAAGTCGGAGGGGAGGCCAATTGACCCCCCTGCCCCCCCCCTAAATGACGGGCCTGCACAAACTATATGCTTTAATTTTCAAATTTAGCTTTTTACCACATAAGTATTCATTATTTTCAAATGTAACTACTACTTTAGTTACATCTTTAGATAATTTCGCTTTGCTCATTTAGATCTTTTGGAAAAAAAATTTGAAATAATTACCATGAAGGTTGAGTCTTACAAAATAGGACTATGCCCAAGCGTAAAAATGTTATACCTGTCCGAACTCAACTCTTTCCCTTATTAATAATATCTTTAACTCTCTTCCTGATTGATTAAATATGCTCTGGTAAACAATTTTTTAAAGAAATAATTAATATATAATAATAAATTCTATTAATAAATAAATAGATATAATAATAAATTCAATTTATTTCTCTTCAATTAAGGCTTTAAGTAAAAGGATTTCTAAGCTCTCTTCTAATCCTAGTTTATTTAATAAAGCGGCAGTTATACAAGTATTGAAAAAATTCTTTCTGACATGTACAAAAAAGACTTTGGCAGTAAGTTGTTTAACTTCTATAAAGACGTTGTTAATAATTTTTATTTATTTGGAATTTACAAACTTTTCAAACATTTATAGGAGAATTTCACATTTTATATTGAATGTTCTATCTTGGAGTTTTGTAAAAACTTGAAATATGTTCGTCAAGACTCTAATAACAAACATGCGCAACTTGTCAGTAACAATTCATAGAAAAAATCAATTTTTAATAAATGATCAATATCAAAACATATTGAATTTGAAACAAAAAATGTTTGTCTAAAAATCTTCAATGTAAAAAATCCACAAAATCTTGCAGGTGGAAAATACAAAAATTATTTTGCTCTAAAGATCATTTATTTTCATGGAATCTAATAATTGCTCATTTTTAGGAAACAGACTACTGGGAGCCCTTCTACCAGCAATTGTAGATGCATGTGTTTATACTCTCACTCATTTTCATAAAGAAATTCAAGCTGCAGCCTCTTTAGCTTTGGTGAAATTTATGCTAATTAGGTAATAATTCTTTATCAGTAAAAATACAAAAAAATACAATTAACTTTTAAAATGTTACAAATTACACTCACCTAAAAATGAAATGTTAGCTGTAATTTTAAATTTGATTTTAATATTTTATTTTATGTGTAATAGCGTATTTATACTTTAGAATATTTATCTAGTCTTTTGTTGCTTTCATTTTCTTTTGAACTGTGGTGCTACACCACTTTTGTCAGAAGTGTTTAAACTCAGGTAATAGGTTAAAGGATCAACTTCTTTTGAATTCTTTAGTTCACAGAACTGACAATTTCTAAAAAAAACTTAACTGTGAAAGGAGAATTTGGAATTTTTTACGAAAAAAATATCATATTAAGACCATGAGGCAGACCATGAAGTATCAAATTGTAACTTCTAGAAGAATGTTATGGCTAGTTCGATATAATCGAATTCTGAACCACTTAAGATTCAAAAGTTAATTTCTTATCAAAGTAATGACTCAGATATGAGTTTGAAGCTTTCTCTCTCTCTCTCTCTCATTCCTTAAAATTGGATGTTAGTCTTTTATATGCATTTTTAGAATTAGGTTTATTTTTTTTATTTGAAAATTTTTTGATTTCTTATTTAATATACATGTACAAATGTTCCATTAAAATTTAATATTGATAATTAAATTATTAATATTAATAACACCGCAATCTTTTTTGCATCCATAGCAGTGAATTTCATCTTTCTGTTGAATTTTGTATAATTATACATTTATTCATTGAGATTTTCTGTCAGTAATTATGTCATTCAGAATGAAAAAAAAAAATATTTCTAAGAAGTTGTTTGGTTATTGATCAGTTTTACAACTTCATTATTGTGTATATTTAAGCAATTACATTACTTTCGAATAAATACCTTTTGAGAAATTTAGATTGTTTTTTCAAAGCTGATGTCAAAATGATTTAACTAAATTGTCATATGGATCAAAACTTAGTAATAACTTAGAAAATATTTTTTAAAACGCTTGTTACATTGTTTCTAAAATATTGCATTTTAAAAATAACTAATTCAATTCATGTGTCAGTACCAAGGCCGTATCCAGAGCCCCCCCCCCCCCCCCCCCCCGAAACGAAAGTTTTCTTTTTTTTTTAATTTCAAATGGCAAAAGAAAAGTTTTTTTTTTCCCTTTTTTCTATTAAATGAGTGAAAATTTGAAGAAGCACGAAAAAAAAAAAGACAATTCAAATTCTCATTAGCTGCAAAACAAACTTGAAAACAAGACACTCAATAGCACTTCCAGCTCTCTTTCCCAAATCAATTCAGGCTCAAGGCAAGCTACTTGTATGTTTGATTGGCGCCCCCTTCCCTCCCCCTTAAAACTTATAAAACTTACACCACTCAGATTCTTACCCCCTAATCGCCGGGCCCCCAGTTTCCGACTAGGCTGAGATTGCTTCTCAGCGCCCTTATTTAATTAAGAGGGTACTTTGTTGGTCCCCATTTATAAGCATTTGTAACCCTCGAGGGATTTTAATAGCTAAACATGTCTTCAATCAACAAGACCACACAAAAACGGATACGTTCGAAGACCCTCTGCTTCCATTTACAAATGCTTAAAAACCTTGAAAACTTTGTTAAATGTAGCTGTAAACCTTGAATTTTAAAGTTTCTAACACAAATGGAGGGTAGGTGGGCATCAAGTTGCGCGAAACTCAGCTCCTTGATTAAAAAAAATATTCTGCGTAATGCAAAAATCATATTCCAGCATTTTTGTAGCATACTTTCAAAAATATTTTTTTGTGACTCACATGCTTCATTTCTGACTATTCATTAAATACCTAATTCAGTATTTTAGAACTTACTTTGTAATTGATTCCTTTATTAATATGTTAAGCACGAAAAAAAAATACAACCCTACCTGTATTCTTTTTCGTTTTCTGCAGTACTAGTGATTGAAAAAGAAATTGTCGTTACAAGTATTTTTTAATATCTATTTTTAATCTTTAAAAGATGTGTCTTTCTAAGTTTTAACAATTTCGTAACACTGTCCAATTAACTATTAAAACATCACAGACTGGAAAGTGCAAATGAAATGTTTTAAGGAATTTTAACTGTTCTAGAGTTTTTGAAAATGATTAAATACCTTTTTGAAACTCCTTCAAAAGTGCTTCAATCCTATTTCTTATCAAATAATTAAACTATGAATTAACTAAATGGCCAGAATGTTACTCTCTCGGTAATTATTTGTTTAAATCTCTTCACTATTTCTTTTAAAGAATTTTATGTGTTTTATACTATTGGTTATTTTTTGTTACAAAGTGCTGTGTCTGTCGGTGAGTTGGGGAACTGATCAAAAACTACTATGTAACTATTGTGAAAACCGATGTAAGCAAGTGATAATGTGTTAATCTTTTCTCCTTCCTCTCTGTCGCTTAATGTTAATCGTTTGTTAAACTAAACATTTTTTTATGCTTTGATTAATCTTAATTTGCAAAAGAATGCAGAAAATTTATGAGATTGTTGTTTGCCTACTTTTCCAACATGTTTTTGAAGTGCCAATTGCCCCACATAAGGCCTCAAAATGCAGAATTTTAAAACTTTTTTACAAAAATTTACCCGGGGGAGGAACCCCTAGACCCCCTAAAATTACGCATATTCTATTCCACGAAAAAAAGTTCTCATTGCATTTCTCTCTATCTCCAATAAAAGTCAGTTCAAGAAAATAATAAGAATAAAGAAATGGAAAAACACACACACATCAAACATCGTGGGGGGGGGGGGCTGTCAGCTAGAAATTAGACTCATAGCACACACAAAAATGTATGTGTTTGGGCAATGTGCGAAACTGGGCCCCTCCCGAAATTTTTTTCTGGATACGGCCTTGGTCAGTACAATTAAATTTGTTTAATTTTGCTAACATGTTTTTTTCTTGATCAGTGAAGAAGTTTGTGTAGAGAAAATGCGACTGTTTGCAACCATTGCAGAAAAGTCTCCTGAACCATACATTCGAGCTAACATGGTTATAGCAATGGGAGACTTAACTACTACATTTCCCAATATTGTTGAACCATGGACCTTAAAAATTTTCCAAAGGTAAAGTACAAATTATTATTGATTTTTTTTTTCTTTACTATTGGCATTATTTTTTTTCTCCCATTTTATATTTCTTGTGTGTTTTGGCAGATTTGCTTTTTATATGAGTTTTCTTTAAGAAAATTCATGAATTAAAACAAGCTAACAAAATCAAAAACTCTAGAACGTACATGTAAATTATTGCTAATAACTAGAGATGGAACGAAGCTTCGGCCATTTTGCCGAAGCTTCGGTCTGGCCGAAGCATGAGTTGTGATTCGGCCGCTTCGGCCTGAAATTTTTGCAGCTAATTTTCTGTTACGTTTATTATCATATAAGATAGTCTTTTTAACTCAAAATTGTTCCTCATGATAAAGCATAATAGAAATTTATATTCAATTAAAAATATGTGCGTATTGAACTTTTGAAGCCAGAATGCATTCAATAATTAATAAAATATTTATTAACAATATGTTCGTTTAAATATTACATTTCGTTATATTTGTTCAAAAAATCTTTAGTTTTAACATAAAAGCTATATAAATATACTGCATTGAGTATTTTTCAATGATTTCTAGCTTTGAAACTTTGAACAATGGTAATGGTTCTTATGTGTACAAGGGCAGATGTGCAACTATTATGCATCCTGAATTACTTTCTTTTAAAATTTTATATTTTTTGAAATTTATAGGTACACAATTTCAGTTTTTTTAAAGAGATGCACCAATTCAGTGGGCAATTTTTCCTATTTAAGAGTGGCTTGTTCATGTACAGTTCTAGCTTTTTTTTTAGGCAACAAAAGTTCTACTACTTGTGATTCATTGCTTGTGATTTCCAAAACTCAACCTTGGAATAAATAGTTTCTTTGAACTTGTGACATTATTAAATATTCCTCTTAAAATAAATACCAAATGAAAGACAAGTAAAAAAGAATGCATGATACTATTTTTTCGAATTCACCAAAAACTGAAGCATTTTGCATTAAGAATATTAAGATATTTATAATATATAGCACAACGTAAATAGTAGTAGATTAGGGAGTTCTATGGTGTAATACATGATCATATCAGTTGCTTTATTATAAAACATCAACTGAACTGCAGACTCAGCTTTTCATGTTCCAAGTAGAGTTTCCTACTACTAATTTGCAATACAAAAATAGTAATGTCGTCTTTTCTTGTACTAGTAGTACAAAGCAAAACTAAACAAGAAAACTTTTATTTAGTGAAATTAATTTAAGAATGACTCAGTAAGCCGAAAATGTTGTGTAATACTAAGAACATTAAAATAAAAACAACCAAAATAAAAATAAACTTTAATTAATGAAATCAATTTAAGAATGCTACAGTAAGCTGAAAATATTATGTAACGCTAAGAATTAAGAATATTAAAACATATGGAGAAAAGTATAAAACTCTACGCATTTATTATGCATTTAATCCAAAAACTTCAATATGTGCGCCAGCCGAAGCTTCGGCCATTAGTTGACCGAAGCTTCGGTATTCGGCGCTTCGGCTAAATGCCGCTTCGTTCCATCTCTACTAATAACTATAACGTTGAATGCAAAAAAAAATCTTTGAAAACTAAAAATAAACAGTAATGCACTCATGAAGTAAAATAATATTATTAATCCTTACATTAATACATACTTTAAACTTTTTGCAAAAAAAGTTGGGTAGTTTTTTTTTTTTTTTTCATTTCAAAACGCTTCTTGTTTTTTTTTATTGAAATTTCCTATTTATGTCTTGTGACAAAGCGATGTATTATCCCTCTTATCACAATATTTAATTAGTGTGTCAAGATGAGTAAGAGCTACTTTACGGCTGATTTTAAAATGGGCATAAGCTGAGCAGAAAAAAGGGGGGGGGTGCATTTTTCTGCATTCAGTAAATCATCACCATAAAAAGAAAAGACATCAGAAGTGTCCTTCAATATTTACTTCCAACGAAAACAAAATTAAAGGGAATATCAAATCAAATTTCTTAAAAGTACATTTTAATCATTACTCTAATCCAAAACTATTTGTATCGAAGCCTTTCCTTCTCTTTCTGAATAAATGAACTGCAATGGCATAATTCCTTTTGTCGGTGTTGATTCTCTTCAACCCCATCCATTCCCTCCCCTTAACTTCATCAAATATGACCCACAATTTCGTTTTTAGGATTCCATTTCTGTGCCTCCTACTCTAACGTCGTCAAAAATTGCCCCACCTTATCCTAATATCTCTAAACATAGTCTAAAATTAGGTTTTCTGAACTAAAGTCTTGATAAATCTCTCCCCCTCACTCTCGATTGCTATACTTAAAACAATGATCTTGCTGCTAAAAGTAAAATTAAGCCCCCCCCCCCCAGTTTAGGCAATTTAATGAACAATATATGTATTTTCTTTGGTTTATTTTCTTGGGTATGCATGGGGGGGGGGGGTCTCAAATATTTTCCGTCTTGGAAGCATGGCCTAACTTGCACCCATGAATCCGAGCTGCGAATAGTCGGGAGTTTATTGTATTTCAAAGCAGTTGTTTATTATGTATTCTTAAAATTTTATTTTATGCAGGTTATCAGATTCTGATGCATATGTACGAGAAGCTGCTCTTGTTGTTCTTACACATCTCATATTGCACGACTTTGTGCGAATTAAAAGTCTCATCAGTGAAGCAGCAAAATGTATAGCAGATTCAAATGAGAATATATCACGAATTGCTAAGTATCTCTTCACAGAACTTTCTAAAAAGGTAATTTTCAAAATCAATAAAGTACTTTTCTCTTTATTATCATAGGTTGTGCCTTGTTTGGATGATCAAAAGTGATAAGGTTGATATATACTAATTACTAACATTTAACTTTGAGACACTAAACATAATTGATCATACCTGCCATTTCTATTGGTTTTCCTAGGAAATGGCTACATTTTGAACCCATGCAATCACATTAAATATTACATAAAACTATTAGAATGGAGACTTCCACCCCATGTCTTACTTTCAACCACTTTGCAAATGGTCCTACCAAGTCTGCTGAAGTACTTTCTGGAACTGATTTTTTATTTTTAAATAATTAATGTAATAAAATTAAACTTTTACCAGTTACAGTGGTATTTCAGTCATTTCACCCCTAAGTGAATGAAGAAAAATAAAATGTTGATTTGTTCCTCAATTTCCTTATAATTTATGAAACTAAAGGATGTAATGGCAGTGTTTAGTGCATGTTCAGGATGTTACTAGACACTTCTGCATTGCTGTATGAGTTAATCATTTATTAGAGCTCTTCACTGCATAAAAATTATTTACTTCTTCAAGCTATGTTTTTTGAAGAAAAATAAGAATTGCTGTGTGAATAACAACAGATAAGAATAAAAGTAAGAAACATACAAGGGCTGTCTGAAAAGTTTCCAACCTCGATATGAAAAGGGCAAAACTTATGAAACAAAGAGAGATATTCTTATTAAGGAGTCTTTTGGAAACTTGGAACCATAATTTTGGCTATTTTTAGTTCAAATTGTGTGCGTGACAGCCATACTAGTGGGTTGCTCCAACAGTTTTTTTTGAAAATGGAAAAAATCGAATATCAAGCTCTGATTCGATACTTGTTTTAAAAAAGAAATACACCTGCACAAATTAAAGAGCTGGACTCTGTGTATGGGAACTCTGCACCATCATCTACAACAGTAAAATTTTGGGTAGCGGAATATTAACGTGGCCGTATCAGCTTGAGTGTTCATGAACGCTCAGGTCGACCCAAAACTGCTACCACTGATGAACACATTGCTAAAGCTTATCAAATGGTTCTGGATGACGCAGATTAAAGGTGATATATATAGAAGAAACTATGAATATCTCTAAGGAATGTCCATGCCACATTTTAAATGAGAAATTAAGCATGCGGAAGCTGGCTGCACTTTGACTGCCGCGTTTGCTCAATTTGACCAGAAATGTGTCCGAATGAACATTTGCATCGCACTTCTGGCACAATGAACCAGAGTTTTCCTGACAACTTATCACTGTGGATGAAACCTGGATTCATCAGTGCACTCCAGAAACAAAAACACAGTCAAAACAATGGACTGCAAAGTGACAACAGCTCCAAAAAAGGCCAAAACAGTTCCTTCTGCAGGAAAAGTGATGCCGACCGTTTTCTGGGATAGCCATGGAGTTTATACTCATTGACTACCTTAAAATGGGAAAAGCCATAACAGGAACATACTATTCTACTCTCCTCGACAAATTGAAGGAGGAAATAGAAGAAAAACGGCCGCATTTGAAAAAGAAAAAAGTTCTTTTTCGTCAAGAAAATGCTCCTGCTCACACCTCAGTGGTTTCAATGGCCAAAATTCACGAGTTAAGGCTCGAAATCGTAGAACACCCACCCTACTCACCAGACCAGGCCCCAAGCGACCCTTTCTTGGTCCCTAAGTTGAAAGAAGTACTTGGAGGACAAAGGTTTTCTTAAAATGAGGAGGTCATAAACTTTGTCAACAGCTTTTTTGAGGACACATTTTCATCATTAATTTTCGATGGGTTAAAAGGATGGGAGCATTACTGGATGACGTGTGTGGACTTACAAGGAGACTATGTCAAAAAGTAACATCCAGTTTGGACGCTAAAAATATTTTATCTATGTTAGGTCGGAAACTTTTCAGACAGCTCTCGTATTTTCAAACAAATTGGATTCATGCCAGGGACGTCATTTTGAATTTTTCCAGGGGGGGGGCAAAGGGTGCATACACAATGCAAAATTTACCAAAAAGTGGCAAAAGACACGCCCACTTATATGCTAATACATTGATTTTCCAAAGTCGGGGGGGCAATTGACTCCCCCCCCCTGCGCCCCCCCCTAAATGACGGGCCTGGCTCATGCACCTAATTTAGTAGTCCTGGGAAGAAGCAAAGCCCTCCCAATTATTCTGTTGAACCACATGAAAACGAAACCAGAACGGAACAGCATTAACAAGTCTTCTTCAACATTATTTAAATGTAATTTTGATAGAAACCTATATTGACAATTTAATGAAGGTGCCAACTTTAAAATTTTGATTGGAATCTCATGTGTTCTAAACAGGGTTGGGGTTTTGGACGTCCAAAACTGGTTTTGGACAGGACAGGTGGGTTTTACTGTCCAAAACTGTCTAAAACTGTCCAAAAGTGTCTTAAACCGTCTAAAGCATGGCAAAAGGGTTTTAAGCTGACTAATTTCGATTAGCTGTAATATTGATAATGCACACATCTTAGTTTCTTAGTGTTAATTAGTTGTAATTAATTAAAATTTGACAATATTTAATTATATTAGTAATTTTAATATACGTTAAAAAAATGAACAATTTACTCATAACTCCACTGCATAAAAATTTCAGAAAATAGGAATTGGTAGTACTGTCAAAAAAACTCTTGAAGCAGATAATTTCAGCTCCATTTAACTCAAAATGTGTAAAACTGAAGTCTTTTGTGGTTTCTTTACAATAATGTTTTCAGTGATGTTCAAATAATTTTTTTAACCTTTGATTGAAGAATAATAAACTGATGATAAAATGTTTTTCACTACTCAAGAAAATTTTTCTATTTTTGATTTTTGTTTTTAATACTGTGTATTTTGTTTCTAATAATATATTATATGAAGGGCTCGGGCGTAAATAGTGGTATCTGACAAACTCGAAAAGACGTATTGTTTCAAAGTAAAGAAACAAAAATCACTTGTAAAAATGTAATTAAATATACCCAAGACACACAGCACTTAATCAATGTACTGACTTCATTTTTTAAATAGAAAAAACTTGCTACAGTAATGTCTCGAAGCAATAAATCCATATTTAAAAGAAAAAATTTTGATTTTTTGAAATGCTAGTTACCATTTTTTACACCCGAGCCCTTCATATGTGTATATACTTCCTCAAGAAAAAAAAAATCCTAGCTTGCAAATATTTAGAAAAACTTATTAACATTTTCCTAGGATCAGTAATGATTTAGTGTCTGATTATGAAATATATCACTTTTGTCATTTACTTGTATTTGTAAGTACAATAACCTAAGGAATTTTAAAAACAATTTTGGAAATTCCATCAAGTTGATGAAGTTCAGTTTATGCAAGCAAAAATATCCATTCCAAAAAAAAAAAAAAAAAAAACCAGAAGAGGGGGGGGGTGAAAATCTTATATATTTTTTTATGTACATATTTAAATGTTTACATTAAATAAATTAAGTCTTAACTTCAAGTATAATTTTGTGCTTTTGATATTTGTTCAAAAATAAAATTGTACTAAAAATGTAGTTTAGGACAGTTTTGGACACATGGGTTTTGGACAGGGCGGTTTAAACCATGGTTTAAACCGTGGTTTTTACCGTTCTGTCCAAAACCTTGCCAACCCTGGTTCTAAACATATGTTTCATCTGAGTTCTTTTTCAGTGCTCAAATTATTTTATTAAATTTTGATTGCATTTTGAACAGTGGAGCATGTAATAGCTGTTTAAAATGTTTGAGGGATTGGCAGTATATTTTACCAAGTAGTTATAATGGCAAGTTCAAACAGTGAAAACCTATACAATGAAACATTAAGACACTTTTATAGGAAGAGCTCAAAATTATTTGATGAAATCTTTTTGTTAAATAATCTTTCATTTTCAAGTAGTGATATCTGAATTGAAAAAGGCTTCTTGTAAACCCCAAAATACATGCATACAATAATTTGTTATTTTCATGCTTTATTAATGTTTCTTTAATCTTCTGCAGTTTTTATTCAGTGATTATTATATTCAGAATCAGTTGTAGTTTTTTCGAAGGTTTAGCTACAGTACAGTGCTATAAGATTATATTTTATTAATTCTGTACTATATTCTCTTTTAGGGAAATGTAATCTACAATATCATACCAGATATTATAAGCTCACTTAGTGATCCTAAAGCTGGCATCCAGGAAGAAAAGTTTCAAGTCATTCTTAGGTATGTAATAGTTGACACTTTGGAAATTGAGAGCTAGAGGCTATAGCTATGTTTTATTGTATTATATAATTGCATATGGTATAGCTATAAGAACAATATTTTAAGCATTTGTAAAATGAAAATTTACAACATCAGTTATTATAGGCCGAAGCGGCCAAATCACACCTCGTGCTTGGCCCATACTTCATGACAGGCTGAAGCTTTGCTCCATCTCTAGTAAAAAGTTATGTTAGGATTTAGTCTCGAGCTATTGGACAATATTTTTCAGCAGTAGTACTCAATAATTAATGTTTTATTGGGGTATATTTCTTATATTATTATTTATTTATGAAAAGTTTCAATGAATTTTTTTTAACAAAATTTCACCTGCATTCTTATATATTAATTTTCTGGAAATTTAAATTTCAGCCATATGTTGCAATACATTGAGAAAGAGAAACTTGTTGAAGGTCTTGTGGAAAAGTTGTGTTGCAGATTCACAGATTCTAGGTAAGAATTGTTTTTACTGATAGAGATAAAATATACACTGCCTGAGTAATGTATAGATTGAAGTAAAAGTGTTTAACTTCAGAAGATCTTGCCATAATGCTGATATGTAGACGAAGCTTTATATTTTATACCATAAACATATTTTATACCATACCATTTGTTATGAAGGTATAGAGTTTTCAGCTGCTTTATAAGTTAAGAAGTATTTTTCGAATGACTAAAAGTTAATTTCTATAGTATAACAAATGAGCAACAATTAAACTTCTGCACGAAACAAGTTCAATAAACTCTCATCATCATTACTTTGTAAAAACATTAGCAAGTCTGTTTGTAATTTTCAACTTTTACTACCATATGTTGTTCATGTTTTTTTTCCCCCTCTCTCTCTCTCTCTCTCTCTCTAAGAGCAAACAAGTTAAGGTGCTAAATTTTTATTTCGTATCAAAAAATAATTTGTATTTATTTTTTTAAATAATGATTGATTGTTCCATTTTCATGGCAATATTTATATTGAATTCATTTTTCTTTTACAGTACTCAAGTTCAAATTCATGAATTGACCTTCTGCCTAAGTGTCCTTACTTTGAATGACAAGTGCTACAGTAAGCTCTTAGAATTCAGAACTCTTCTGAAAGAAAAGATGAGTGATCCTGTTATCATGAAATATATTACAAGCATCACAGCAAATGCAAAGAAAAACGATGCTAAAACAGCTGCTGAATTGGAGGCTTTTCGAACTGCTCTGAACATTTGATGTTTTATCGAGTTAACAACTTTAGTGTATATAATGTATTAGTTCACACTAATATTAATTAGTATTGTATGTATTATAATTACCAATATTATTGTATAGCTGCTTTGTGGCTGATTTTAAAACGTGTCACAAGCTGAGCAAATAAATTTTGTATTTTACTGTAACAAATATATTTTTGGTACATTGAATATAATGTATATTTTTGAAACACGTGTCATTGACTGAGAACAATAAAGGAACAGCAGATGTTTTTCAATGAATCTCTATTGAAATGCAAAATGTTCATGTACTTTATTGATTTTTGTACTGTTTGAACAATAAAACATCAAACGGTGTTGAAACTATGCTTTTTGTTATTTTTAGTGCATTACTTGGAGAACCTCCACTGTAGTATAATCCAAGGAGATATTTAATCTTAGAAATAAAGGCAGGGGTGGAAATATGCACCTCTACAAACGTAAGATATAACACTCTAGTTAAAGCTGGTGTATTTTGTTGACATGATTTGCGCATATATACATTGATATGTAACTTGACCTTGTAAAGTAAAGGGCAAAGTCGAAAAAAATAGTGTAAGAAAATTCTTTCCTTTAAAACTAAGGGGGGAAAATAAGAATAAAACGCAAAGTTTAAAAAAGTAGGGATATGGGTGCCCCTTTACCCCTATAAAATTACCAACATGCATGAATTGCAAAATTAATGCAGTATCCTTTGTAAGTAAAATTATAAACTGTAAACCTTGTTGGAAACGAAATATTCCCAATAAAGTGCTATATCGAAAAGATACAAATAAATATTAATAGCATTAATGCTAACTTCCATTATTTTGGCTTCATACAGCTTTTTTTTTTTTTTTCAAAACGACTAAAATTTAAATGGGATATTAGATTAATTCTTCCTGATTTAAAGATTTTATTTTTAATGTAGAAAATGTGTAAAAAATATAAAAGCAAAATAACAATCTTAGATGTTGATACAAACTTTTAAGATGAGGTGATTGCATTGAATTATATCTTCATGATTTAACCATTTGGCTTCTTGTGAGACAACTTTCCAAATGCTAGGAAACTGTTCAGGGTAGTATTTAAAATGTTTGTCAAAAATACTTTTGAAACATTGTTTTTATAGTCTACAATGTTTTGTACTTATATTCCTGTAATGCCTAAAAAATGTTACCATTTACAACATATCAAAATTAAGTATTTTTCAGACATATTGTTTTCTCACTTTCTTGTAATTGAAAAATATTTTAATAAATATATATATATATCTATATATATAAGAATTTAGAGTTCAAAATAATAAAAATGTTTCATTCAAACCCCGACTTTGCAGTTGTTGCTTTTTTCAATGAAAAAGTAAAATCCCCTCAAATCAGTGGTTCCTAACCTTTTTTGGCTCATCCGCCACCCCCTCACTCTTTTTTTCATTCAAAAAAAACAAAACTTTTAATTTTGCCATTTGGGAAGGATTTTTTTCCCCTAAAAAGCTTGGGCCTTCTTTAGGCCATGACCAATTGAGCATATTCTGTAGTCATTCCCTGACTTCCATAGTATGGAAAGGTTTTGTTTCTGCCATTATGAATTTTGATAAGATCTGGCTTCATAGTTGTCCTGATTTTCCTGATAAAAATGTTATGATTTTCAATTTGTCCTCATATTCCTGACTTTATTTTTTCTTTTTTTTTTTTTTTTTTAAGTCAATTTTAAGTCTCCCAACTTGTTTTAGTTAGTCCCTTGGGAAAAAGGGACTTAAATTCTTAAAAAAAGAAC
>JAXGGA010010905.1:0-44801 GCA_038373865.1 Uloborus plumipes
GGACTTCTCCGTTAGGAATAGCCAATGATCGTGCTGGAGGGGCAAAGATCCTCTTATTATAGCAAGGATGCTAAATTGAAAATTTCCGCCGTTTTTGCCTGAATTAAAAGTAGACCACTTGATACAAAAACTGACTCACAATGTGAATCTGTACATGTCGTAGGGATTGTAATATATCGCAAACATTTAGTATTAGAGAAAAGTAAAAACTTTATACCAATTGCCTCTATTAAATGGAGTTTCACTCATTTCAGTGAATCTTGTTAAAGCACACGCTACAACTTGTGAAAAGAAACTTTTATCAGACGGAATATATAATACAAAGATAAGTCAGTTGTTCTGGTGTATTATAATGAACAATTTTTGAAAACAATCTTAGAAATTATTTCCAATGTCAATTTCGTTATACAAATTAGAATCTATTGAACTTACTTTCAAATGACCCCCATAAAAAAACGTTTAAATCAGGTTTGAAGCCGCTTGCCAAGTTTCATTGTATTTAATAATTTTTACCACTAAGTAATTAATTAAAAAAACATATTCAAAAGATTCTTTTTAATTTGTAAAATCTTCTATAATTTCAAGCAGTCTATTTTTTTGTAAAAGAAAAAATCAATATTGAAAAAAACGAGATGAAATTAAACTGCAAATCAAACAAAGAAAGTATTTTTTTTTTTTCAAAGAGAAAAAGCAAAAAGATTCTTCTTTCGCGTTATTTAATGTTTTTTATATTTTGTTACTATTTGTCATTTACTTATTTTTTGTCAGATTTTAATTAAAACTGAAGAGTGAGTTGCTTCTTTTTGACGCTAAAACAGCATGATTGACTTTGGAATATGGTTTCAATTTAATGGAATCTTTTTTAGCAAGTTCAATGCAGTTCTTTATATACCACAGTTGAGAGAAAACTATTTTTTGTTTAATTTTTCTTTAAAATGTGGAGCTAATTTATGTTTCGATAAAAGGCTTCATAATTAATAAAAACTTTTCTTTATTTTTCTCACACTTTGAACAATTATTGATTTTCAAATTCACTTTCTACTTCTGATTCTACTAATTTCAGTTTTCTACAGTCACCTTTTTTTCCACTTTTAGTTATTTTTTCATCATTAATTGATATTGAAAATTAGTTTTCATCTCACAAGATTTTTCATCATAGAACTATCATACAACAGAATAACGCCAAGCTAATTTCGGACAAAGCTTTACCCACATGAAGATATCAGAATGAGATGTTTTGTTCTCCACTGAAGACACTGCTACTTAGATTTTGTTGTGTGAGGATCTTGTGTACAGCTCTCAACGTGTGGCAACAAATACTTTTAAATTTCAAATAAACAACAACACGTATATCGCAAAGTGAACTAATTTGAAGATATGTTTTTGGATTCGAACCATCTATAGTATTCATATTAATGCAGTTCTGGGCTCGTAACTGGAAAGTCGCGGGTTCGAAAATCCTCCATGTTCGCTATTGGTGATTGATGCATGTAATACATTCAACAGCAACTTTCAAATATTCAACAATAAGTTCATCAATGTTTGTTGTAGAAGCAGTGATGTCTTACTGACAAACTTATATCATGTCATGGGGGGGGGGGGGGGGGGAGGGTGTCCATGCAAACATTAGCGTCGGCAGGGCATGCTGCCAGCATTGACCTTTGCATAATCTCATAGAAAGTAATCCCATACAAGTACTGCTGAAATGCATAAAAACTGCTATGAAGAACAATAATTGAAAACATGTATAGCACTTATGAATAGAGCTGTATTATAATTGGGATGTTTGCTGGCCAGGTTACCAAGGAGGAACATATTGAACATTTGCGGGGTGCGTCCGAAACTTGGACAGTTGAGACTGGGTATGTATCTTTCTATGCATCAACAGGCACATTTCGTTGCACGAAAAGGTGCAACATAAGTGGAACCAGTAAACACAAAAAATCCAAAAATTCAATAAAACATCTCATAAAAGTCTGAGGAGTGGCTGCCCATAATTTGAATTTATGGGGGTTCTGCAACCCTCAAATTTTGAACACACCAAAATTATGGGCAGAGATATAGTTAGGGATTTTTTTAAAGAAATTAAAATACACTTCGACATTTTTATGAAACTAAAATATACGAAATGAAGAAAGACTATAACAGTGATCAACTCTTTAGAAAATTGCATTTTGTAAAGAGGAAATAGAAGATAAAAGGTAGAGTCAACAGCAAAAACTTGAGGCCATGAATTTCGCTCACCATTCATAGAACTTACTTCCTGAGGTTTCATTATGGATCTGCAACACATAAAGCAAAAATTTCGCTTTAAACATCGAGTTTGAAAGCGGGAACTCCTTTGGCAGATCACTCTTGAAAGGAACTGTCGATGTGTGCATATCACGACGACCAAGAACCGTTGCATGCGCATCCATTTAACCGTTTACAATATGATATTGCGAAAAGCACAGTGGCGCATGTTTTGGCGTTATATAATGATGCTTGCTTGCAGGGCCGTAACAGTTTTGTTCCGGGGGAAACGTTTCTCGTGAAATCTATATGATAAATTAAATTTGATTTCATATTCTATATTTTATTGCTAAATTTTACAATGTATGCTTAAAGAGCTTTAAAATAAAAAATGTAAAAAGAAAAAGAAAACTAACTTATCTTTTTAATGAAGGACAAAATCTGATGAGTACTCTGCATAACTTTGCCGCTGTTAGATATTCGATGTCTTTTAAAGGGTCGTCAAAAGAATAGATGCCTTTCCTTATATGAGCGCATTTGAACTACTTAATACTTCCAAAGTTTATATTTTATGACGCTTATAAAATGTGTTAAATATAGAGTTTGGCTCCTTTAAATTTGGTGTTTTTGTTAGCCGTATTCAAAATTTGAGGCAAACGTTAAATTGTTTTGGAAGACTACAATGAAAGTAAATACTGAGGATAAGACAATTGAATAACTATTCAATAGTAGTAAAAATAATTTGTTCTGCAAAAATGTGTATGAAAAGCATGTTTTGGAATAGTTTTGAAAAATTTCGGAGGGAGTTTGAACCCTAAAAACCCGCCCCTTAAATACGGCTCTGCTTGCTTATACTATTTCTCAAATGACCAGAGAATATCAGTAATTCATCACCGTACAAATCAATTTTTTCTAGAAACTAGTAAAAACTAATAAACACATATGAGTTTCAAAACAGTAATCGAAAACTTTGTACTGTGAAATGAGTAAAATAGGACACCGTGTAAAAAAGTACAAATGAACACACTTAAAATGAGTTTAAAACCTAGCAGAACATCCGCTTCAGGGCTGTAAAATGCAAGCCCCATCTTCAGAGCATAAAAGCGAAGAATAGTTCACATTTCTGAAACAGTCAATCGCACGAGAAATGAGACCCAAGAACTGGGAACCGGAAGTAAAGAACCTAAGCGAAGTTTTTTTTTTAAATGGTCTGATACTATCTACTAATCAGTTTATTTCAATCCAACGTTACTTTTAAATCCCAATAAACACGTAACACTTCCACACATTAGCTTTGTTTCCAATAACCCTAAAAACAGCTTTCATTGCGCACAAATAAAATATTTTTAAACTCATAAATAGCTTCTTCCTGGTGAAATCACATGTAACCTATACATTTCTCCAACATTTCGAATTAATTGTTTGACGTAATAATTATATTTACAGTGTAGATAAAGTATGAATCAAAGCTTGCATTATTTATTTATCTTCCCTTTATTATTCTATTTTCGCTTTTCAATTTTAAAAAATGCAATTGTTATTAAGTAAATGTACTCCAAAACGATCTCCTTTTCAGTAATGCAGTGCGTCTAATCGTAAAATGCTAATTAAGATACATTCGAAAAAGATTACACAGCGTAAGCGCCATTAGGATTATTTCATTATTACGGGAAAACGGTTTTAATTAACACTTCGTAAAGCTTCATATTTTTTCCATTGATTGATAATAACAAGACAATTAAAATACTTATTAATTTTTACACAAAATCACATTAAGAATGTAATCTTCTGAAATTAAGGCATTCATTTTCAGATGTAAAACGACAAACATTATCATCAATTCTAAGCTTATGAGAAAATTCTTCATGAGAAAAGCAAGCCAAATAAATTAAGTTTTTGAAGGATTTGTATCGATTTCTTTACATATACTGTTCTTTAAACTGCTCTTTAGTTGATTATTTAAGGTAACTTCAAATTTTTTGGAAACAAAATTTGATTTTCAGAGGTAAATAAATGGTTACATTTTCACTCAAAGTGTGAAAAGCAAAAATGCAATTTACGGTAAGTATGAGGTAAAAATAATCCATGATAAGGTACATTTTTGCATGAATTAAATGATTTGGTATTAGAATTTAGTAAAATGCCAAGTACACGCTATGACGCCAGGAACTCAATAGATTACCTAGGTATTGTGTAATGTGCATAATAATGCTTAAAACTAGCGGGCACAGCATGAAATTCATATCCGATTTTATATTTTGCAGGCTGCAAAATTATAAAAAAGGAAGCTAGAAGTGAAAGTGGTCAAGGATTTATCAAATGTACGTACAAAACAAAATGCTAAATATGTAGTATATTTGCGTGAGAAATATAATTCAAAATTGAATTTAAACCAGCATGTTGCAACAAGTATCATTAAAATTCTGATTTTTAATACGAGAATTTTGTGTTCTTTTATGCGAAAGGTATAACTTTGGTTTTGTACAAATGTAATGTTTTCCTTACGTATACTTTGAACAGGACTGTCATTTCGAATTTTTCCAGGGGTGAGGGGGGCAAAGGGTGTAAACACAATGTAAATTTGCTAAAAAATGACAAAAACTACGCCTACTTTCATGTGAATACATTGATTTCCCCAAGTCAGGGGGGGGGGGACAATTGACCCCTCCCCTGAAACCCGAAATGACGGTCCTGACTTTGAACGATTTTTTTGAAATTGCGCTGTCATTTACCTTTTTAAAACAAAACTTGTATTTTTGTGAAAAGCGACATTATTTATAGAATATATCTTTATTAGGACTTCTTTTATAAAGAGAACAAAAAGCACTTTTCATTCTAACATCCACGACTAGTTTTACTTTACAGTGTCTGAAAAACGAGTATTTGCTCTCATGTTTCACACTTTGCCAAAAAATGCCCGTTATTATATACAATGCCTAGGTATTTAACAAAATGTCTGGGTCAATGAAGTCATGAAGAGGAGGTGTGATGCAGCTTCTGTTGATCAAAGGATGTGAGGACCGTGAAGGTAGAAGTCTGTCTTGGCTCTAGTTGGCAGGCTTCTTCAGAGCACATCCTGGACTGTCTAGGACTTTGCAAAGAAGATATCTGTGAATCACCTCTTCTGGTCCTCGATTTCCTCCGGGTCAATGGTGTGATGGACCTCTTCTGACTTCGTCAGACATTTGGAGGATTAGTCTCAACTCAACTCAACAAAATGCCTGTTTTCATCTTTTACCGGTAACATTAACGTGAAAGTAGCTTTTGAATAAATAGTGAAATCTCATTTAAACACAAAAGTATAATTTTCTAACTAAGCAATAATTTTGTTACTTTTAAGAATTTTTTTCCCCGACATTCACAACAATATTCAATAGGCATGGAAAAAAATGAAAAGCTTTGAAACGCTACAATAGAAAAATTTTCCAATGGCTTTTTGTTGAAGTGACACATTTTTATGACACTAAGATAAGCATTTATTATTGTAGTAAATACATTTCTTGATTTTATGACAGTTCCAAATGCTTGCTTTTATTTGAAATTCCCACCCTAAATTAAAAAGTCGGAATTTCGCAAACTGGGGAAACCATCCAGACACAAAAGTTCACTTATGCGAGATTGCATAGTAGAATTTTAATTTATGTAACTCCGTGTAGCATTTTCCATTAAATTATAATCATTAAATTTCCAAAAAAATCAATACTAGACAATCTGTTGAATACGCTTACGGTTATGTTTATGCATGCTTATAAGCAAACTACACTGATAAATATAAATCAGAAAAGAAAAAAAACTTTATTCAGAAGTTTTGCTCTCCGAACTCCGTTTGAGCCGTTACAGCTGCCACATCAATTAGGAATTTCCTTTCGAAAAAGGATAGAAGAGGACATTTCGCGGACCTGAATGCCATTTGCATTCCAAATGAACTGAGCTATATTCACTTCCTACTGTCGCTTTGAATGCACGGCTCCTCAGAGCAACTGGTTCATCTATTCACTTCACTTCATATTTGATCACAGGACTGTGTTATTCGGTGAAAAGCTCTTGGCCTTTTCTTGCGAATGTGTTCCATGAAAGAATTCTGGAGCTTCTCTCAATACTGCATAAAAACACGTTTATGCGCCAGTCATTTAGGATTCGAAGGATTTATTTTTCGAATATTCAGTACGTGAGTGTATTGATAGGGAAAAAAGCGCACAAAAATTGCCTTATGATTTAAGACTAAAGACTTTTTTAAAAAAATTTGAATGCTTAAAAAAGGGTTTTCTTCTTTGATGTACAAAGTACTGAAAGCATGAATAAAGCTGGAAATTTAATCGAAACATATAAAGTTGGAAAATGAGTACACTATGATGAATGATATTTCTTTGATGAAAAATAGCTGTAAAAAAGATGCATTTTTTAAGTAATTTTTTCTCAGTACTATAAAGTATAAAAATGATTTTAACAAGCTTGAAGAATTTCCTTTCAAAAATGCAAAATGTTATTTCAAAGAGAAATGAAAAAGAAGAATCATAGAATCAAATTAAATTAAAAAGCAGAGCCTAAAATATGAGACTAAGTACAAGTTGCTCAATGACGGCGATATCAAAGAGCTAACTGATTTAATTCAAAATATTAGAGCACTAATATCACTATGATTTATCCATATGACCTAAGTGAATTTGAAATCTATAACATGTGGTTTCATTGCCTTTTTTAAAAGTAAGCAGATGTTTACGGTTGGCATAAATTAATATATTTTACTTATTTGTCTACTAGGATCTCATTTTGGTAGACATCAAAACAGACGAACCTTGATTTGAACGATAAAATATTTTCATGTTAACGTAGTTTTTTAAGTAGAAAATACTAAGAGTTATTCTTGGTTAAAACTTCAAGTAATTCTTTAAAACTTCGTCTAAAAATCTTTTGGAATACTAAACACTTTACTACAAATTATTGTTGGTAATTTGAGAAATGATCGTATTCATTTCATTCAATTAATACGTTAGGGTATTGGAAAGAAAGACAGAAAAAGTTAAACGATGCTCAATATGTAAATTCACTCTCTTTAGAGCTATATCGAATATAATTAATCTCCAGAGATAGGCGTGTACTTAGTACTTATTTCTATTTTACTCGCCACCTTTTGACCTTTACGTTCAGTGTTTCTAACTGATGCTAGATTTTCATTTGTGTTGAATATTTTGTGTAGTTGATACTAAGTACACTTATGCTTATGGGCCTCAAAAAGGGTATAACGGGATATTCTTGCACCTCTCTCGTTTTTAACAACAAAACTAAATAATTAAAAAAGCGACGGTTTATGTTGAAACACTACAAACATATGTCGATAAGCTTAGATTTCAGTCATGATTTATGAATATAATGTTAATCAAATTTATACATAGGCTTCGTGGAAATATTATTTGAACAGCAACTGTATTGTTTTTGCTGTGGTAAAAGCCACCAATTGGTCATTGCAATCTCTATCCATGAAACTTTTTAAATCAAAACATTTTTTTATACATTAAGGCAGACAAGGTCACGCTTAAGCGGATATTTTTCAATGGTTTTTCTAATTTTTATGTTTCAATTTCGGAAATTTTAGACGTTATGGTCTGATAAAGCATTTAATAAAGTTAAAGTTTGCGCATTCAGTTTTTGCCCTGTTTTAAGTATTTAAGCTTCAAAAAAAAAGTTTATGCAGTCTAACTTACTGACCCAGTCTCACTTACAGAACGGCATTTTTTATTATTTTGACATCTAACTTAGTAATACTGTTTTCAAACAAGGATAAAGTTCTGATAACATTCATATATTTGTTTAGTTTCATCTAAGCATTCTTAGTTCACAATAAGCTTTAATAAGTTCAACAGTTCAACACAAAATGTACTCATTTTGGCAAAAAAAAAAAAAAAAAAAAAAAAAAAAAAAAAAAAAAAAACAAGGTTATCCTCCCACAATGCTATACCAAAGCTCGTGGGACACTAAAAAACTTGCGAGAGTACTTGCTAGGGAGCAGCGTCAATCTGTTAGACTGGTGACACACCAGTTACAACACGTTTCGAATAAAGGGCACTGTGTAAACGTGTACCCTGAGTAAACGTACCCGGCTGACCTATATCAAAGTAGTATTGTAATTGGAGAAGTAAAAGAGTATAATTAAATAGTTTTAACAGAGCTTAAAATACACTATCCTTACATATGCGGGAGCATTTCTTTGCATGCGATTCTGTGGGTGCCTTTGCGTCTATTTTCTACATTAAAATGGTAATACGTTCAGCATTAGACAAATAAGGATAAGTTTCAACTGTAATTAACTATTAACTTTGTTTTAACTGTAATTTGATTGGAGTTTATGATTATAGTCCTGTCATTTTCTCGTAGAAGTAGTAGTAAAAATTTAAGCTCTTCTCGGCTTTTCCCGAGTTGGACTCGGGCAAGCGAAATGTTCCATTCTGGCTCATCCCGAGTGTAGCTCGGGCACTGTGAAAATTAACACTGCACAACCAGTCTTTCCCGAATTATTTCACACGTCCCTTTTATGGTTTCAGATGCTTTTACTTACTATTGTTGATACTAGATAACATAACTATTAAGTGTTTTGAGCTGCAGACTTAAGATAAGAGTAGGCGCCAACTCCAAAGTATGATAATTTCTGCCATACAGAAAGCCAACTTTACAAGTAAATACTCATTTATTACTCATTTATTTAAATAGATATTTTTACATTTGTATTTAGGAAATGTTGCATGCGAATGATGCTATTATGTTTTAAAAAATATGTATGTATGAAAATAAGCATAAAAAATGACATTTTTTGATCCGTAATCCCGAAATTACTCATTTATTTAAATAGATATTTTTACATTGATTTGTAGGAAATGTTTCATGCGAATGATGCTATTATGTTTAAAAAGATATGTATGTATGAAAATAAGCATAACAAAATTGACATTTTTTGATCCGTAATCCCGAAATAAAATGAGCCTGGAAGGGGTTAAAACTGTGCAACGTAAAAACTGAGAAAGAAAAAAAAAATTCTTTCTCAAAAACTTTCTCTAATTATTTAAATAAATAATTAAAAAAAAAGCAAAATAAATAACTAAATGAAAAAGGAAAATAATATTTGCTCTTAGCATTGATCATAAATTGTTCATGTAACTAAACATTTAATCATTTTACAAAAAATGGTGAGAGATTTGAAAAAAGATTTAATTTTAATTTACACCTTTTCTTCAACTGAAAACATATACAATATTTTAAACACTGCAGGACCTGACGCATAGCATTGACTTCTTAGATCCATGTTTTTTATTGTTGTAAATGTGGAACTTGAATTTAAAAGTAGGAAAGCAGTAAAACTATTTGCGAGAAGGGAAAGGAGGGGATACATTGGCGATACAAGTGGACATCGAGGAATGATAACTGTTGCACATCCATTTGAAAAAAAAATATCAGGTACAAATATGTACCATGTTGTATTTACATACTATAAAGTAAACTATTATGTATAACAGTATCAAACGCTTAAGTTGATCTTCGTAAATGCATCAACCGCGGTACTTAAAAAATAATTGAAAAGATTGCTACAAATCTTGTAAATAGTTGTTGTTTTTCCTGCCTTTCACCATTTTTTAAATTGTTCTTGGCGTCACTAGTTTTGGTTTTATCTGGGGACATGTTGCAAAAGTATCTGAAGATATCACTTTTATCATTTGTATACCGGCCCTGTAACATTTTGTAGTTTTTACACTTGCCCTACATTTAATAAACATGAAGACATTTTCGCTCGGAGTTGTAATATCGTGGGTTTTTCTTTTTATCACTAGAATTTTCTTGAATGGATTCTTTAAGTTTGTGAATGAATAGAACACTCCGGATTTTGCTAGAATGTTGTAGAAATTTCCTTAACTGCCTTGAACACAGTTAGTTAGTTAGTTTTTCTCAGATTTGATTTCTGAGAGGCTCGCTCGTTATATTCGTTTGGGCGAATGTTTGTTTTGCTTTTGTAATTTCTTAATTACTGTTCACGTTAGATACGTGGTGCTGAGTTACTGTTGAGAGTACAGTGCACTGTTTGCTACCTAATTGCTGGATGTTTAGCAATTGTTTCCTGCTCCTATTGTAAATAAGTTTACATACTTGTAAATAAATTTATTACTTCCTCATTAATTATTAATAATTTCCTCAATAATTATTACTTCCTCAAGATTGGAATGATTATTTAAGAAAGTTGAAGGTGCTACGGACTCGTTACAATATTTTTGATTTTCCTTGGCAACGAATTTCTAAAGTACTGAGCTATTTAGAAAAGTGGCAATTCTTAGGTAAAAGAACACACACATGCACATATGTATTAAACATGCATATGATTGATCGCGCACAGTAAGAGAATGCTCGCAATCGATATTAGCAATCGATTGAATGTTGAATATGATGAGCATATTCTACCAGTACATATGCAAAAGCGTAACACTGACATATGTCTGGAGGGTTGCTGTTTGACAATGGGATGTAATTCCACATATTCTATACGCTTAGAACATCATAATATGCTGAAACTAGAGTAAATGCCAGTATATACTGCACTTAAAATACACATTTTGGGGGAAACAAGACGTACATGATGTAAAATGATTTTTTCTATTCTTCTTCAAAGCAATCTGAAAGTTTAAAATGACAATGTCTTTTTAGAACTTGGTGACATTTACCTGTACGTCGATGAGGTGTAAAGTGTTACAAAATTGAGTATCGATTCAAATTTCAAAATGTGTTAATCGATGGAACAAGCTATTTGGATCCGAAAAAACAGCTTTTACAGCGGGAAATCCCACCGATGCCTAAGCTAGATTTAAAATTGAAAATCTTCGTTATTACTGGAGATTCTTGCGCACAGTATAATTGATGGTTAAAGGGGTTATAAGCGGTCTAATTTAAGGCTATTGGGAACGAAACTAATGATCCAGAAAAGAATTTTAATATCCGCTGGGAGGAAGTAATGAGATTTTACCACACTTTACTTTCCTTTTAAGAGTTAATCTTTCTCCAAAGCCATGATGCCCAGGAAGGAAGCAAATTTTTCTTCTTTACATAGAAAATCTTTATTTTAGAATTTCGATCGATAAAATTTGTTTCACTGTTCCGTCTGTTACTTTTTGAATTTTGGAACTTTTTTTTATGCAATTTCAAGATTTTATGAGTGGAATTTACAAAGAGCGAACTTAATTTTTTTCATATGTGAACGATTTATTTTTTGAAAGACTTATCATTTCTATATTTCATGGAAGGAGTGAAATAATACATGATATATGCAAGAGTGATTACAACTGTTGATGAAACGTGACAAATTTCCATTCTTCTAAAGTACACTACCCTTTTCTTCTCAACCATACTGCCGTACTAAGCACAAAAGTCAAAATTTAGCTATCGTCACCAGGTGTTTCTTTGGGATGCATTTTCTCTAAATACAGTATTTAGGTCATTTGAGGATGGGAAAAACACCAGTAGTCGGCCACAATGACATAAAACTCCTTTTAAATAGCATATTTTTTATTCAAAATCAAACTTGACGCATTCACACATTCATTGATCTATCCCCAATAATCAACCAGTGGCAGTTAAATTTTGGGTACTTCTTTTGAATTAGTAATGAGTCATTCCATTTTGAATGGTGTGCCTGACATCCAAGTTTGCTTATTTTTCAGCAAAGAGGACATGTCTTCTTTAAATGGCAATTACAATTATTAATTTTATGCTACTGTAAATTTGAGTAACTTTTATCATCATGCAGTGTCTAGCAATGTTTCAGTGAAAAGCAAAATCCTGGTTAGACTGAATTGTTTTTTAAAAGGGTGGCCGACCACTAGGTACAGCATTCTTCTGCATTCCCAATAGCCGGCCATGGCAAGCCGACCATTGGTTTGAAGCTTTTTGGATGACTTACCTAGTAGTCGACCATTCTTAATATGGCTTTTCATTCCTAACATAGGTTTATCAAATAACAATCAAATTGAGGTATTGAAGTACGAAAAGAAAAAAAACTGTTTTGAGTAAAAACTCCATTTCTAAAGCTCATTTTTCTGGAAAAAAATGTTTAACTTTATTGTGATTTTAGTTAAAAATTCTCAAAAACAGATTTTTAAGTAGACACAGCCACTGAGCTAAGATTACAAGTTTTAATACTCAGCTAGTTATTATCAAATGTTGATTTTATAGTTTTTCTTATCAAATTATCTTAAGCTGATGAAATTGATAAAACAAGTGATTTGACTTCTAATGATTCTTATGTAACAGTTAATGAGCATTCCAACTATAGGGAGATATTATTCTTTAGATTGCAATTATGCTAATTTTTTTGCTTTGCCAAAGTTTCAGGATCCTGTGTTCTATTTAGGTTAATAGTTTCAAATGTTGGTACATTTTTATTATTGATTCTCACCAAATATTTAATTTCTTGAGTTTTCTTCGCTGGAGGATCAGAATTGTGCTGAATTCATTTCAAAATTACATGGTTACATTGCTACAAACTAAATTTTAGCTTATTTTCAAGTTTATTCCTTGTTTACTAATGTTCTTGTTGAAATGTCTAGTATTATCTTCATGACATACCAATTTCAAATTACTTAAATATTTTACCTTACTTCAATTAATTCAAAACAAATAACCTTTGTTTAAGTGGAAATTTCTGTACTAGATGAGGATTTGTGGAGATTCCTTTCAGTGCATTTTTAAATGTATTTTTATCTTCTCATCTGTACAGTTTTTTTTTTAGGTTTTCAATATTAGCTATAGTCTGAAATTACACGCAGCGAGTACTATCTAAGGAAATTATCTGTTTTATGATGGGGGGTTAACATAGAAGATTTTACTTTACAAACTCCTCCAAAGATATTTCTGGATCATCTGTTTTGACTATGCCTATAGGTTCACAATAATATGAGATGTATTAAAAATCGTAAAACACGAAGAGGATTTTATGCCTTAAAAAGAGGAAAAGTATGTATGTTGCCAAAAGTAAAAATGAGGTACGTAGACTGGGGGATTCAACAGAAAAAAATGGAATGAGGGTATAAATGAGCTATGGCACTTATTGCATATGATTATATGGTTGATGGAAAAAAAAAGCTATTGAGCTAAGTGTGGTGGTTGTAATAAAACAAAGTACTAAAAAGATGTTTAAAACTTTCTTTTGTGAAGAAAATACGTAACAAGCCGTTACTGAAGAGTAGTTACTTTAAACGGAAGATTTTTACTTTTTTCATCAAAAGAAAAATACATTTAAGTAAATAATCACTGCACCAAGTAGCTCTTAAACTGCCTTCATTATATTAAAGTCAGGCACAATTTTCTTCATTCGTTGGTGTTAACAAGATTATAACAAGGGAATTTATTCCAAGGCAGTTTTTTCCTACTGAAGTGCATTGTGCGGAAGGTATTGTTCAAAGTATTTTAGAAGATTGTTTTAAATATTAAATCTTTAACTCATTAAAAAAGTTTATTGTTCGTAATTTCTTAAGAAATCTTTTTTAAAGACACTCTTTGCACTACATTCTTTAACCTAAAGTTTTATAATAACGATTAATTACATTGTTTTCTCCAATAAAATCTTTGAAAAGCTACATACTTTAAGATGAAAATAAATTGCGTTCAGTGCGTTTTAGAAGTTACATTTTTAAAGATTAAAGCAAAATTTAAGATGAGTTTTTTGCAATGCACTTTAAGGATGTTTCAAAAAGTTGAAGAACTTGATTTTATTAATACATGTTTGAAAGGTTTTCGAGAAAAGTTTGATAATTTTTGAGAAGAACAGAAACCTCTGAAAGGTGATAAAAGGAAGATAAAACAAAGATTTTCAAAGGGTTGAATAAAGAAACTTACTGCTGTTTTTATTTCAATATTATTGTACTACTTATATTCATTTCCAAACTAGAATTTTTGTTAAGTAATAACTTTTGAACTGGAGTGATGATTTCAAATAGTTAAGACATTCTTCTATGTTTGATTAAGAAAAAACAATGTTATTTTCATGCCTCAATTTTTTAAATGTAAATGGCCAAAATTCAAGAATTAGATAATGTATTAAATGTTATAGTTAGAATTGAATATACATTGCAGTAGTTGAATTCTAGTATAGATATGACATAAACAAAGATTTCACAATTGAAATTCCATTCATACAATACAAAAAATAAACTGTTGTTCTTACATTTTAATACTGAAAGCAGAGGTTTCAGATTAAACCTGTAAAATGCACTGTAATAAACTGAAAAACTAGTAATTTTTCAGCTTATTACCATAAAATTAGTTGTATTATACTGTAAGGGCCATGCTCCACATCGACGTAAAGCAGAAGCGTAAAATGGATTCAATGGTGTTCCTATGGAAAGTACCCGGATTTTCGGTTTCTGCCTTCAGTTTCGGTCGCGTTTTACGCTGATGTGGAGCATGGCCCTAAAAACTACAGTAAAATACTGGCAGCAGAGGTTCCGGTTTCAAACTGTTAAACAGTTTATCACTGTCAATTAATATAAAATTAGCTGTATTATACTATAAAAACAGCATATATTTTTCACAGTGTAGTGTAGTTTTTATTTGGACTGCACATAAATCTTCACCACTTTTAGACACTTTTAGATATAGTGCATTCTTTGGGTATTGGCAAACACTTTTTTACGTGGCATCACTGTCGGCAGATGGCATTACCACTTGAGCGCTTTGTATCCTAGTTTTCTACCAAGTAGAGTATCCTAACTCTTGAAATGGCACTAAGAATTCAATTTACTTAATAGCATCAAAGCCAGATACATACTCATTAAATTTTCAACACGACGCATAATTTTTAAAATATACACTGATGATTTTATGCTTCTTGGAAATCTACAAACTGGGTCGGATTTAAACCCACGAACTTATTCAATTTTCTAAATTTAGAGGTATTTTAAGTAAGTCAAATTGTATTGTAAATCAATAATGTAATTGTATGCTAAAATTATTTTTTTGATGAAAAACTAACTAAAATTTGATGAAAATATATTTATATACTCTTTTTGTTCTACATTGTTGTATTATGATTTCCTTTTTTCCTATATAACCATTGATGCAATGCAAATTTTGTAATTCAAACAATAAGTATCATATAAACTGCATTAAAAATTTACATATTTTTCATAACTTGCATCAATATTGACAGAATAATTTTCTCTGAGAAAACGCGTGGTTGCATCTGCAACAATATAAATAACTAGGGCAACAAAAGCCCCGCCTAAAAAAGCATTTTAAAACATCTTTTAAAAGTGCAACGTTAATGATAAAAAAAATAACACCTCTTATATTTCTCCACTTGGGTCCAGGTGCTGGGTAAAATATATCATTACCAACAAATACGAAATTTATGATTTTTTTAATCAAAAAATAAAATTGCAACAGTCGGAAAATTCATCCCACTCCATCAAGTTATTTGCCTAGAACAAATAAGAAATTTCTCCAAAATCCATAGAGAAGTTTTGGAGTCATCAATGCACATAAATACAAGAAGTGTCATCTATTTCTACACATTTCAATTTTTTAAGTTGCTGCTGCACATAATATGCTACACCCATTCCTTTTATACCAGTATAAAAACATAAAACCATAGGAGAAAATTAATAAGTTAATAAAGTAAAATAAAAACTAAAAATAATTGTTTCCTCAGCAGTAGATTTACAATCATGCTTAAAGATAAAATATTTCTTTTTTATAAAAAAATGTAAAGAGATTATATTTTACCTGCATTGCAGAAAGCTAAGAGCTGACACTTTTTTCGCGCTATTTATTCTTCTTTTTAGGAAAAATTCAACAAAAATAATTAACTCGTTCTTAGTAACAGTGCAGCGTAGAAATAATGAATGTTAGGCCTTAAATCTATTGAATTGAATTTTATTGCAAAGGAGTTTTAGCGTGAGCAACATACTAAAACGGCTGTCATTAATCAAGCTTGTTTTTTTAAGAGCTGTAAATTCATTTATCTTCAGTTTTGTTTCGTTAAGGAAGGAAAAAATGCGTATTATAGAAAGAGTCTTAAAGGACGATTTCTTTTTTAATGCCAAAAATGAAAAAAAAAGCTCTTTAAGGGTTACTTATTTTTTTACTGCTTAAGAAATTAGCTTGAAACATATTTAAATATCCTGTTTTTTTTTCTGCCAAAAATGTTAGAATGGTATAAAGGAAGAAATATGACTTCCTCAAAAAAGTGTTTTACCGAATTAAATATTTTAACATATGAAACTGGAATTTGTATTCATTGTTCATCCCAATAACGAAGACTGATTTTTAATTTGTTTTGCTGGACTTAAAAGAACTGGAAGAAAATGCAATCTACTAATATTGAACTATTAATACAGCCAGGGGCAGATGCAAGGGAGGGGCTATGGGGGCGATCATCCCTCCCTTGGGGCACTCCTTACCTGTAATTTTTCGGTTTCGAAGTTTTGAAAATGCAATTTTATATGAGTTTTAGTGAAGTTGGGGGAAGAAAGATTGGGGCTCGCCTCCGAAAATATTTCAGATTTGAAGTCCAAAATCTTTGTCATCATTATTTGTAAACCAGTATGTATAGTAAAAAGAAGTAATAAAAATCAATCGCCCCTCCCTTGAAAAATTTCCGGATCCACCCTTGAATATAGCCTGAGTCTAAATTGCCTTTAAAAACGGAGAGAGTGACATTACCCATCCAGACTAACAATGGGTACCGTTTAACAAAGGGTAGCACTCCACGATTCCATACCAACTCACCGAACGGGGGTCGCACGACCGACTCTGATTTTCTTTAAATTTGGCACACAGGTTGATTATATAGCGGCATGGAAAAGTCCAAATTTTTAGGTTTCTGCTCCACTTATTCTCTGAGATACATGCCCTCAAAGTTAGTCCGCCCACTCAAAATACTAAAAAAGTGATGTTATTTAATCATTTTTTGTAACAAAATAGCACTCATGCAATATAAAAGTATTAGGTATCTATGAAAACTAGTTACTCTAGGCATTCAGAAAAAAATGCTAGAACGATCATAATGAAAAGTGCTAAGGTACAGGGCTCTTTGAAGTTGTCACCACAAAAACTTGATTTTGCCGATTTTGCTAAAATTGAGGAATTTATTCCAAAAAAAGGAAGACATAACCAAAGGTTTACTCACTTTCTGGTAGTGTACAGATGTTTACTGTAAATATTTACACAATGCATAACTAGGGTTTCTCACTCCTTCTTGGAAATATTTAAGCTTAAAGATAAGCAATAAGGCAAAAACTTGCGATTTTGGCCATCTTGGCAGCCATTTTTCTCATAAAGGGGGAGCAGTAGAAACTATAATTTTTTTTAAACAGGCTACTGATATGTTAGCTATTCACAGGAAAAAAGTTTACTTTTGGTTATTTCTTGCATTAAGAGACATCCTGCTGACAGTATATGCATGTTTTTCGCGACGACCATATGCTTTTGTTCTCCCTCTCATGGACTTAAAATTAACTAAACCAAAAATTAATCATATACTCGTATTTATTAATAGCTGTATTATCTACCCAATATGTCATGAAATTTAATTTATTAAATCATTGAAAAATAAATTAGATATTTGATGAAAACAAGAAATAGAATTTCTCCGATACATCAAAGAAAAAAGCCTTATTTATCTTCCTGATATTCATGTGATATTCAAGAAATTCTGTAATAAAAACAGGAATATCACAATCTCAAGATTGGGTATTGCTTATGAGACAAATATTTAGATCTCCTTTATTTTAATTTATTGTTCAAGAAATTTTAGTTAATACTTTATAATTATGAATGCATAATGCTCAGGCATCGGAGAAATTCTATTTCTTATTTTCATCCAATATCTTATTTATTGTTCAATGATTTAATAAAGGAAATTTCATGACATATTGAGTAGATAATACAGCTATTAACAAATGTATCATTATTTTTTGGTTTAATTAATTTTAAGTCTATAAGAGGGGGAACACATGCATATGGTCGTCGTGAAAAACATGCATATACTGTCAGCAGGATATATCTTAATGCAAGAAATAAACAAAAGTAAACTCCTTTTCTGTGAATAGCTAACATATCAGCAGCTTATTTTTTAAAAAAATTAAAGCTTCTACTGCTCCCCCTTTATGAGAAAAATGGCTGCCAAGATAGCCTAAATCGCATGTTTTTGCCTTATGGCTTGACGTTAAGTTTAAATATTTCCAAGAAGGAGTGAGAAACCCAAGTTATGCACTGTGTAAATATTTACATTAACTACCAGAACTGACACTACCAGAAAGTGAGTAAACCTTTGGTTGTGTCTTCCCTTTTTTTTGGAATAAATTCCTCAATTTTAGCAAAATCGGCAAAATCAATTTTTGTGGTGGCAAATTCAAAGAGCCCTGTACCTTAGCAATTTTCATTTTAATGTTCTAGTATTTTTTGTCTGAATGCCTGGAGTAACTAGTTTCCATATATACCTAACACTTTTATATTGCATAAGTACAATTTTTTTAGAAAAAAGTATTAAATAACATCAGTTTCTTAGTGTTTTGAGTGGGCGGACTAACTTTGAGGGAATGTATCTCAGAAAATAAGTGGAGCAGGAACCTAAAAATTTGGACTTTTCCATGCTTCTATATAATCAACCTGTGTGCCAAATTTAAAGAAAATCCGAGTTGGTTATGCGACCCCCATTAGGTGAGTTGGTATGGAATCACTCAAGTGCTTAAAGTGGCGGTCGAGTGAACAGTTCATGCTAGCAAATAAAAGGCCGGCTCTGATTACTTTCTAATGAGCCTCATAAAAGCAAATTACAGGGTCTGGCGTAATGAATATTACACTGTAAAAAATGAATGTTGTTTTTTTAATAATAAGCTGTAAAAATTGCTAATTTAACAGTAATAAACTTAAATTGCTCATTTTACAGCTCTGATCCGGCATTTAATAGCTATAAACTGAAACCTCTGCCGCCAGTATTATACTATTGTTTTTACAGTATAATACAGTTAAATTTTCCTGCAATAAACTGTAAAATTTCTAAGTTTACTGTAAGAAACTGTAAAGTTACTAGTTTTTCAGTTTATTTCTGCACATTTTACAGTTTTAAATTGGAACCTCGGCTGCCAGTATTATACTGTAAAAGCAACAGTTTGTTTTTTGTAGTGTAGGCTAAAAAAAGGACAAAACTTCGAAAAAAATAGAAAATTTTACAGATATAAACGTTGAAAACAAAGAAAAATTAATGCCATTTACCATACCCTATATGCCATTATTTGGTTTTGGATATGACACCATACAGATGGTTGCCATCATTGTTTCTCCAGGCGTCGAATGAAAGCTTCCACCAGCCTAACCAGCACTTTTAATGGGATCTCCTCCACAGTTGTTCGTATTCTTTCCTTGAGTTCAACCACGGTATGAGGAGGTGTTTTCAAGAAAAGGATGCGCACAGCTGCATAATGTATTACTGGGACTTCATGATTTTTGTTTGTAAAATTTCGAGAAAAAAAAACTTTTGTTCTTTTTAAATACGAGATACTGCTTATTTTTTTATCTTTTCAAAATCTTACTCTCGTGATCTTGGAAAAACTGTGAACTTAAAAAAAATACAATAACTTAAATAGAGCAAGAGATGTGAACGATTAAAAAGAGAATATGAAAAAGTCAAAACTGAATTTTGAATAAAAAAACCATAACTTGCGACTCAAATTTATTAAGGTTGTCAAAAATAAATATCTATATAACTCTCTTAGGGATGAACCAGAGACAACACATTTAATGAAAAACGTGCTTTTTATAGTTATCTAAAACTAACGCGTTTCGTATTCATGTATGAAAAGAAGTTTCATTATTAAAAATTCATAAAGATAAGGTTGTTATTGAAAAACTTGATATATGAGAGTAATAGCAACCCATTAAGTTTACGGCAGATTTGGCACTGCTCCTACTTCTTAATAATAATAATTTTATTTGAGAGTATTGTTTTTGAAAGAGTTTGCTCAAAGACCGCACAGCTAAATTAATTCCCGTAGTTTTGTTCTCAGATTTCACTAAATGCATATAAGAGTTATAATTATGGAAATCCTATTTCAATCCAAACACTAAATATCCATTTCAATAGAAATTAGCTTTGCTAAAGCCCTTTAAATTCATTTAACTATTTACTTAGGTCATTTGGAAGTATTAGACAAGATATTTGGGAAATTTTCTTTTCTGAATGAATGGGAAATAGAATAATATTTTAAATCTTTTGTGCATCCTTGTTTGTCTGGAAATTTCAAACGGTTTTACATTGACATGAATATTTCAAATGGTAATATTCTATTGAAGCAAAATGTAAAAATTTAGTTTTGTGATGCATTTTTGAATTTTCCTTTGAAAGGTTATTTCAAATTTTTGTAGCATTTGTCAGGAAAATATGAACTTAAGAATTTTACAGAACATTTTCACAAAACTTCCTAATTTTCCTGTTTAACCCATTAAGGTCTAGCATCCCTTTTTAGGGACGGTCAAAAAATGGGTCTGAATTTCATCAAAATGAACATTTCAACAAAATAATAGTGTTCAATTAGTACCTTGGTATTGTTTCAATTCGTTATTAGCAGATTGCAGCACATAACCATTGTAAAGTGTGTTCTGTAGCAGTTTTAATATGACCTTTATCAAAAATTACATCGTTCACAATCTCAAGAAAAAAGCTAAGTTTTCAAAGTTATTCCCTGCTGTTAATTGCTGATTTTATATCTTCTTATGAAATGTCTTTTTAAATATTCTATAGTAGGCAGAAAAAAAAAATTAGTAAAAAAAGTATGTACCCTCTGGTGTCTATCGTAGCGTTTAAGGGACGATTTTTCTTTCCTCAATAAAAAAATTATTTTTTACATAATATTTTTTTTATTATTTTTCCTGTCCATTAAACACTGTTTGTAACCAGTATACAAAATATCTTTGGAAAAAAAATGTCAGGTATTAATGGGTTAAAGTTCCTTTGCTCCTTTGTTTTGTCTCGAGCATTGTTTTAAGTACGTCTTAAGGGAAAAAACAGGTTCGGGAACAGTTAAATGATATGTTTTATTTATTTACTAGCTTATTACCCGTCGTTGACTGGCATTGTATTGTGTTTAAGTTATTTCATGCTAAAATGAAATAGGTGAGCCTTAAATTGATAGTTCATTGTTAATCGTAATCTTTGTTGGAAAATACTAGGATTTAGGCAGGAATTCAAGTGAAACACGGACGATCGCAACTCACCAATGCAATCGCAAATTCCCAAATTTGGATTCAAGTGAAACGTTACATTTGCTACGAGATGCGATTCTAATGTAATTCGATTTCCAGTAGCGATTGCAATTTCGGTCTTTTGCGATTGCCTCGAAGCGATTGCAATGGTGTTTCACTTGAATTCGGCCCTTTAATTTGTTAAATTTTATCAATTTGTATGCGTAAAGGTTTATCTCTATTACTCTATATACTCAAAATTGAAAGAAAATGGCCATTTTGAGGCAAAAAAAAAAATGAATTTTGAGCTTTTTGGATTTTTTTTAAATTATAAAATCCCACCTATGTGAATTCTAGTACATCAAGGAACCTCTGTGCCAAGTTTAATGAAAATCCCGACGAAAAATGTGGATTTGCATAAGGAACAAACATACAAACAAATGTACATACATGCACCTATTTTTATATATATATCGATTTTTTTTTGCAACAGGCTCTTTAAAAGTCTAAAATCCACTGAAAATAAACTATTTATTATATTCACATTGACTTACTATTCAAAACGTATTTTTAGGACTTAAACAAATCCCCGAAATTGTACCCAATACATAAACCAGGTTTATAACAAACCCATAGCATACATTTTTCTCTCACCAAATCTGATAAGTGTTTTTCATGAAATTACCCAGATTTCAAATTTTATGGTTCTTCGACAAAATTTTACCAATTGAAGATAATAAGAAGGTTCTCTCTTTCAAGCGAAAGCAGTAAAATTGAAGTTCTGTTTTATAATCCGATAGGGGTTATTGAAATCACGCTGTCAAAGAAATTTATATTGCTGGAAGTTTGGCGAATCTGTTTCTATAGTCAGGTGGGAACTATAAAGTGACGACGCATAATCCTTTTGATAAAGAGACTTTGAAAAATGTTTTTTGAAAGTTATAAATTGATTTTGTCTTGTGTACATAAAATATTTTAGCCTTTTTAAATTGGGCAGGAAACCCCCCTCGTAAAACTGTCCTTTTTTTATAATAACGGCGAACAAAAAATCAATAATTCAAGCAGTGGAAATATTTTCATGGAGGGAAAAAAACGCGGCAATACTGCATAAATGTATAGTAAATATTCAAAAATCCAAACCTTGCAAGATGCCCTTATCTATAATTGGGGGAAAATCAAACCTGGCAGCGTCGCAATGGTGTCATTAGAATGTGTGTAATTCTCATAACGCTACCAGGTTAGGTTTGCCGTAACTATTGCATTAAAATGTACACGGTATTCTTTTTATGTTTGATTTCTTACAAAAAAAATGTATCGAACAACCTCATGCTTATCTCAATCTATATACTTTATCTTAAAGCGGAAAAATAGATGAAATGAAACATAACATTGAGAAAAAGAGTACATTATTGAATAAATAAATATAAGCATGTTTTCAAACAAACAACGCCATTGTGGCCTCCTGCGCCACAATGGCGTCAAGAGACTCAAGTCAATTTTCATTAGTCTCAGAAAGGGGTAAACGGAAACACTCCAGTTACTTCCCAATGAGATTAATGCAGGTAGGCAATCGCACTGTAAATTACATTATAAGTTTAGAAGTTGAAGAAGTTTTTCATTGAGAAGGCTCAATCTGTGATCTGTTGGTTGAATGTGACTCGCTGAATCCTCTTAATGTAATCTTAAACCATTTAAAATGAAAAATCACACAAGAAATTGAATTGTGCATTAAATTTGTTAAAATTCGCATACTTAGTAATTCTGGGGTTACTTCTTTACGTGCTACAAGACGTTGAAAAAACTTCAAATCACATGTCGCTTCCTGCAAAGGAAGGAGTGCTGTTAACCTAGCTCTCAGAGATTCTTTTAGAATGAAAATACAGGTGTTGCAAATATCTTTTCCTTTTGTAGTTGCAAGTTTGAAATAGTTACCAAACATCCAGCTATTCAGAATCTTCGGTCTTCATGACAGGATAGATACCTTGTAGTATGAAAGTGTACACAAAAAAAAGTGCTTCATTCAGAAAAAATACTACATCTGTAATCTTTTATTGGGCATCGGCAATTGGCTTTTTGCAAGCTGCATCACGGATTGCATGTAGCTCTGAATAATTTATTAGCACCTCTGAATTCTTCTCTCCTGGTTCAAATTTATAGTGGTATATAGCTGACAGTAATTGTTGAAATTGTTTAAAAAGCTGTAGCGTACCTCCACTGGAAGTGGATAGTTTTGAGCACTACATGAATATGGCAAACATCAGACTTTTCAAAATCTAGTGTGAACCAGCAATATACAAAAATTGTTTTCCTACTTTTGTTCCAATGTCAAACGCACTTTAAATTAAGCACCAGTATTACTGAATATCATATAAGCACATTCTTAGCACGAGCTGAGTAAGTGCCTATTTATCTGATTGCTCTGCAGCTTTATTGGCCACAGCAATTCCTTTAGTTTAGAAGTACCCAAAAGGTTGTTAATCTGTACTCTTTGGTGATAGACTTATTATTAGGTGATGCTCCTTTGTTTTTGCAGATACATTTTGCATTAGTTTTCCATTGCAGTACACTATCAATTAGTCGATAACTAAAGACTGAAATATTTTTAAACGTTAATGGCCTGTTCGTAGCCGAGAGTTTTTCCTTCGCCGTCTTATATCAGAGTAAAATCTTCCCATTCTTTCTACTGCAGCAGGGATTATCAAAGTGGCTGTTGTGTCACTTACGTTGGTCCTATGGCAAGTAGGAAAATCTAATTTTTTCTATAGATCGGACTTTGCTTGCCTTTTAGAGTAGTTAAACCTTTAGAGTAGTTAAAGTAGTTTAGAGTAGAAATGTTTTGAATGTAATGTATTTCGGTAATGGCATGGTAAATTATTCTACATCTGTCTTATCATAAGTGTAAATTATTCCACAAGTTGACAAGTTTCAAAAGAATTTAGTTGTTTTTGCGTGACCCCTGAATATTATTCGATTATTAAAAGGAAATTTTGTGTTAAAAAAGAGAAGCATTCTAATTATGTGTAGTCGCGAAACAGTTGTGAAAGACGTCATTTAGAAAATATCTGCTTTTACTGCAGAAAGACTTTCACGCTAATAGTCATTAGTTCCTTCACTAGCGCATTTTAAAATTGACGTACAAGAATATTAAAAAAAGAAAATAAGTGGCTGTTTAAAAGTAAAAACAAAATCACTTGCCCCAAAGTCATTAATAAAAGTAATTTTTGGCCAACTACAGGCATAAAATAAGCAGTGAAGATTAGCAAAGGTTTTAAAAAGACTTTCCTTTTAAACTAATTACACAAAGTGTATTAAACAAAAGACGAATTATTTTTCCGAAAATTAATACATAAAACAAGAGCTCTTAATTAAGGAAAAACAAATTCGCAGCTTCTCATCTACCCAAGTTCTTTTTTATTATCTTTGTTTCATTAAGTCCGGTTATTCAAAAATAATACTTAATTAGTCCATTAATGCTAATTAAGTATGTAATGGGTACGAAAAGGTGTAAATGCATTGTGTTGACACAAAAACATGTTTTTTTTTTTTTTTTTTTTGCGTTTTGAACATTTACAGTTGTTGACATAAGCTTGTCATAATAAGAACTGAATTTTTGAGACAAGCGAGTTAAACAAGGGGAGTTTAATCTTATTAAAATCGAATTCGTTTAACCCGTGCAGATCATTCGCCTTAATCTCTGATGATATTTAGAATTTAAAGAGGCAGTTTTTATAAGAGTCAGGCAGGTCAGATACATATCATTTTTTATTCAGCTCAAAAATTCGCAGTGGTTTCCTCGAATAATTTTAGAAATCAGGTTTTTTTTCCAAAAAAATTTTTGGGGACCTGCAAAAATTTGTAAAGTTTAGACTGACTTAGTGTTTTTCTAAAATCGACCTTTTCTAAAATTTGATTATCTCAGCACCCCGTTGAGCTTCAACCAAAGTATTTTTTGCAATTACATCATCAAATTTAGTGTCCCAATCGAAATATATTTTAAATTTTATAGCTGACCATCGGGGATCCTCCCAAGGACGGCCAAACTTCGACAAAGTTTTGAAAAAGTGTCATTTTTGAAGCCCCCTAGCTCCCTGCACTGAGGGTCAGTAACAGTTTTCGCGTGAAACCTAGTTAGTACTGTATATATATTACTTAAATCGATTATTAGTTGCAAGGCTAATCCTCAGTTGCGACGAAAAACGGCCTTTTTTGTACGTAAAGAAATGAAAAAAATATACACTTCGTGATCTTATATGTCTGTGCACTGAGGATCAGCAGATGACTTGATGTGAGTGTATTTTAAACTATAGTATTGTATTTTCACAAACAAGTGACAGATCTATGGGCAAATGGCCTGGAAGCTTTTAACGTGCACCTCAAGATGAGAAAATTGTATGTGTTAACAACGAATCTAGTTCTTGATCCTTCCAAACAGCCAAGCTATTTGGAATTTTTCATTGCACATAAACATTACTGTATACCTCAAATGTAATTTTAAGAAGTGTAAAATTTGTAAAAAAAATATGTATCATTGTCTGTTACGAAAATATCTACTTTTAAAAGCTGCATATGCATCTGATCATGATGAAACACTGGTCATTACAATTATAAGGTACTTTTTTATTCCAAACGCGCGATTCTCTATTTTACGATCAATGAAAAGACCAGTAGAATGTGAATTAAAAAAAGTTTTATATATATATAAAAGAAAAAAAAAACAAGTTAATGTCACTTGGTCACTTGGAAAAACTTTAAGTGCAATATAATTAGTTGAATAAAAACAGTTTCATTCATTTTTTCAATACTATGACTTCATAAATTATACCGTCTAAGTGCAACAGTGCTATCTGCAGCGGAGTATAAACTGAAACATTGCTTAAAAAAATTACGTCTTTATACACTTGATTCAGATGTCACTTTTTAGTTTTTTTTTTAAAAACATCTCCCACCCATATAAACGACGATAAAATATTGTATTTATATTAAATATGCTATACTAAGTAAGATCCACCTAGTGAAAATAATTCAATTATGATAAACAAAATAAAAAGCAAACTGAACTACTAATATTATCATTTTTTAAATGTATGCATGACTTCTGTGCTTAGCACGGCAATGTTTTTTTTTTTTGCGAATAATAAATCTTATCCAGCCATTTAAATTAAGAGCAATATTGAAAGAATTCATTGATTTTGGTTTACGCTCCGTGGTCAATTTTATGAAGTAGCACACACTTTTGACACTTTTTAAAAGTCATCAACACGCTGGCCTCAGTGCACACACCTATGCCGAATCGTAATATATTTGTACCAAATATTTAAGTTTTTGAAAGTAAAAAGTGACTTACCTCGCGTTTGCTCTGATAAGATTTTCTTTAGACTTAAAGAAGAAATCTCCGATACTTTCACGAGGCAGAACGTCCAATCCTTTCACTTCAGTTGAATCATTCTTACAGTTCAGTTGATAACAATCCATTCAATCAGGTGGCGCTGTAATAAAATAGCCCCCGATAAGTGCTTTTGGACTCGAATATAAAAAAGGCGATAAATTTATGTAAGGGCAGTTGTTTGAAGCAGATTCTGATATTACAAAATCTTGGAAAATGCTTTTAGTTTTCGCTGGAAGTAAAAAATGGCATGGTTAAGTGTTTTTTTTCTACAAGCATAAATGTTGTTCAAAAAATATTGCGTAAGTTTTCCAAAAATTGACAGCTTTATTCAAAGAAATGAAGCAGCATATTTCATTCCAGGAAAATAATACACATTTTCAAAAATGAATCCTATTTAGAAACTATGGGTGCGATTGCGCTGCGTCAAAACCATAGAGCTAACGGGAGGTTAGTCAAATAGTAAGGAATTCATGAAATTTGACCAGCCGACACAGATGGGTTACATGATGAGTTTGCAATTCGATTGCTCTGTTTTAGCAAGTTACATTTTAAAGAGCTACGTCAAAATCAACGGGGGGTCAATAAGTGAAAGCTTTTCAGATGGCGGTTTTTTTTTAAAATAAACGTCGATGATTTAACGCAGTTACCTCATCATGTGAAGAGGTCCTTGCTCACTAGTCATCCTGTTGTTCAATTAGTTGCCTTTCGCAGAGATTAAACTGGAGCACATTTCTCATCCCATGAAGACATACTGACTGACTCCACTCTCTTCCAGAGTCGATAATCTGGAATAGTGGTTCTCAACCTTTCATACCTTGCGAATCCCTTCCAGAATCCAAAAGAAACTGATGGAAGTAAGATCTTCCGCGTAGTAAGTTTCAAATAAAAAAAGAAATATTTAGAACAATATTTTTTTATATGTTGGTACAAACTAAAATGAAAGCTCTAAGAAAATGAATATTTTTTTTTTTTTTGAACAAATAAAGCGATTTTTAGCATTCATTAGTTTTGAAAGAACTTTAATAGAATAGTTGTGGAACAAAAGTAGTTCGAAGCCAGGCTCAATATCTAACAGTTAAAATGTCACATTGAGTTTTGCTTTTAATCTGTTTTTGTATTTATTAAATTGTGCCAAAAATTGAAGAATTAATCTTATTTCGAAAAAATAAAATGTACGTTGACAAATGTAGAAAAGGTAGAACTTTAAACTTAAAACTCAAAAAAAAAAAAAAAAAAACATAAAAAAAAAAAAAAACTTTAACGCGGGTTTTCGTTCTGAAATTAGCTGCTGAAGTTTAAAAACCTATTTGTTTATAAGATGAACTTCTTTACATTTCTTTTCTAGCTTTCACTGTAGCATACTACTAAACTGCAAAAAATAACTGTTGTTTTTACAGTATAATACTGGCAGCCGAGGTTCCAGTTTGAAACCGTAAAATGCACAGAAATAAACTGTAAAATTAGAATTAATTTTGTAGTTCACTGTAAAATTGCTAATTTTACAGTTTATAACTGTGCATTTTACATCATTTGCATTTTTCATCCTTTAAACTTCTTTTTTAATGCATACGTTTCCGAATCATAGTTTTTATTTTTTAATTTACTACACTACCTTAAATAAATATATTTGTCAAAATAGTTTTCTCATTCAGTTCAACATTCTTGCTTATTTCAGACTCAACAGATTCTGTAATCTATTCGTATCTTTTTATTTGAATTTAATAGCAAAGAAGAAAAGTATCAAATATATCTCAAATCTGAAATGGCAGCTCGAAATTAAAAAAAAATAAATAAATGTATTTGAACCAAATATTTATTTTTGCACAATGACTTCTCTAAATGCGGGTTTTTAATGGAGAAAAAATTCCATTAATGGATCCAGTTTACCGCATGAAAGCTCACAACAAATGGGTCTCAAAAGAAATTATAAATCTTTTCCATTAAGAAAACTAAAATCGTCACATCTGTCTTCTTTATGTTTGTTCAATTATTCTTGAGGGAAAAGGGGGCTAATTGATAGTCTTTATACTTCTTTTTAGAAGAATAAAGGTGTTATTGAATTTTTTGAAGTTCAGAAGTTTGGAGGTGGAAAAGTATCTTTTAGCATTATCAATTTTGATTTTTACGAAAAAAAATATTGTTATTCTCAAAGCAATTCTATCAGGATTTATTTGCGAAATATAAGGTAGCAAAGGAAAATCGATAAATAAATGATATTATCTTTATAAAATTTATAACATTTTGTCCTCATTAACTGCAATGAAAAGTCATATTTAAACAAGCAATATATTTCGGCAAATTGTGGGAACAGTAAAAAAAGAATAGCTAACAAAATTTTTCCTAAAACAAAATATAGATTTATTTATTTTTTAGAACCATGCAACAGCTGCTTTATTTATTAAACTGAAAATTTATTAACTGAGATAAAGGATAATTGGCTAAAACGGGAAAGATGGCTCAAAAGAGGACATCCGGTTTCTCCTTGATTATTACTGGCACTCTGAGTATCATACATATATCATTTTTTATAGTTGTTAACATGGTTGACAGTATTTTCTTCTATAAGAAAATGTCAGCTATTTTTAAACCTTTTTGTCCTATTTTTTTTTATTGTAATGCAACTTATTACTTACCTTAAAACTTACAATTTTTATAGGTACGGCATTGATTCTTTTAGGTTTCAAAAATTCTTTGATATACTTTAAGATACACAGAGAAGCACCATTTTCTGAAAATAAAATTTGCTGCTTGTAGCTGAAACTTAGACATGTATTTTAGAACTCAAAAGGGGGCAGTACCTGTTTTCAACGCCAATGAATATTATTAAAACATCTAAAATTCTGCTTCAATTTTATGACAAACATGCTATATAAGTGTTTATGTAACATATTTATAAGTATAAACATATTTTCAGTCCAGATATTTTACGTCACGTACTATTTTACAGATTTTTTTCTATAAAAAAAAAAAAAAAAAAAAAAAAACTTGATCGACTAAAATAGTATCAGGAGAGCATAGATCAACTTATTTAATAAGTGATTGAATTGAATATTGGTTACAGAAAAAATCATCTTAAGCTTAGAGTGCTTTTAAAAAACGCTTGAGAGAAAATTGAAAGATGTTAGGCAGAGTCTTATGAAAAATCTGCTGGAAAAAAGATGGGAGGATTTAAAAGAAAACAAAAATTTTTTTAGAGCTCATAATGGATGAATTGGAGTAACACTAGATTAGATACATTAAATTTTTAATCCTCTTGAAGAACAAAGAGCCATAACAAGTTGATTGGAGGAAACAGTGCTATCTTCTAAAGCCGTAGACTGATGACATTTGCAAGTTTAGTAACGACCTAGTTAAAATTCTAAAAATTTAAAACAGGTGGATTCAATTCAACATTGAACACATGAAACATGTTCAAGTGTAAAAGAATAATATTTAAATGTCTCGTGTGATTTTCCTGTAGGAAACAAATGCCTACTTACAGTAATAATAAAATCATTTTTTAATTTCTATTTTGCCATTTTTATTTTATTTTCTACTTTCAAATCAGTGTTTGTGAGGAACTTTCAAGTTAAATCTAAAGTATTTATTGTTTGATATGCGTCTCCGTTTTAGACAACTGGTTATCCAAAATTTTAACTTATTCTTTTGCCAAATTTTTCTTTTTTTACTTCCAAATTATGTTTTGAACTTTTCGCCACGAGTTCCAACAGACTCGTGAACCTATTTAAAAAAGAAATAGTTCAATTCTTTAAGTTTAATTTTGTTTTGACAGGCGAAAATATGTTAGCGTATCTGTTTTGTACCCCTACATATTTTTTGCAATAAAAATTATGAGTACGGATAGACATAGGCAAGGTAATTAATAAAATCTTTGTATGATTAAAAGCAATGTCTGTTACAAGCAGTTTTATGTTATAAAAGTAGATTAATCAATCTCCACTATGTCTTTCATATCGTGACACTAACTTTCAATCTGAAATCAAAGGGTCAATTTTAATAAACAAAGCATGTATTCTACTCATCTTTGACACTTCGAACCCCGATTTATAGTGAAGTTTCACAAACTACTGGTTGTCTTTCAAACTTTCAACCCTTTGCACTGGTTGTAGCGGAAATGATTGGTTAATTGCCATGAAGCATAAGGATTACACACTTTAACCTTTATTTACTTTAAAGTGCTGTTACATCAGAAATGTATTGAAATTATTTAACAATTCACTTCATTGATATAACTTAAAGGGATTAATGCAATATAATGTACTTCAGTCTTATTAAATGACAGCATGAAAGAGCTGTAGATTTTATTTTCGAAACGGTACTGTATGTTAACTAATGTAATGGTAATGCCTTTTTCGTGTTATACGCTGCAATTAATTTTTTTATGCTACGTAGATTTAAAGCATAACTCTGAGGAAACCATGCATTATTTTGTCGTTTCATATGATCTTAGAATTGCAACGAAGTGAACAATTATAATATACAAGTCCTTTTACTTTATTTATCACGCATGCCTGAAAAGGTACTTAAAAACACATTTCTGTCACGCGGCAGCGCATAGAATGTTAACAATTATAATTTTATTAAGGTTGTTAAATTTATCTAACTATATTTAATTTTGCATGTACATATACAGACGCATATCACAAATTTCACATGTATAGATTCATAAAAAATGTTTTTTTTATTATCATTTTTATTATTATTGTACTTTTTGGAAAACATTTAAGTTTATTTAATATAATATTAATTTAAATAATATCTGTGGCAATACACACGAAGAAAGATGCATGATTATATGTTAACTTTTGAAAACTCAGCGAAGAAATTTTTTTTTGTCAATTTATTGAAAAAAAAGGAAACAAATAAATAAAGTAATAAAGAGAGAAAGAGAAAAAGATTCAAGGTACTTTTTTTACTTTCCAAGATATTTATGACACCGCACATTTGTAGTAAGACAGCACAAGACAAAGATGAATATTCATATGCTAACAACTAGCGAGTTAAATAAAACATGAAAATAATTTTTTTTCAGTTACAATTAACCCTTTTTAAACATTATGAAAACACATCTTTGATGAAGAATTTAAAATGGCATTGTGGAGCTATTTTTCTTAAATGTTACATTGACAAGCATATTGCAACAACGGCAGTTTAACTTCGAAGGCGATTGTGTTAAGTTTAAATCGAAATATTAAAGCCTGAAGTCTAGGGAAAAAATACAACTGATATCTCTTGATATTTCAATCAACATTGAGTAAAAAAAAGCGAAAGCTTTTAATCCATTTTAAAACGGAGAAAATATTGTTTTGACTAGTCACCGGCACAGTCTCTGTAGTACTTAAGGTTCCAAAAAGAAACGCTATCTCACATTGATTGCTCCCCTAAGAGTCACGCTAGTAAAAAAACTTGTGTAGTGTTTATTTTGGTCAGTACACAGCAAAAAATGAACTGTTGTTTTTACAGTATAATACTGGCAGCTGAGGTTCCAATTTAAAGCTGTAAAATGCACAGTAATAAACTGTAAAACTAGCAATTTTACAGTTTCTTACTGTAAAGTTAGAAATTTTACAGTTTATTGCCGTAAAGTTTAGCTGTATTATACTGTAAAAACAACCGTATAATACTGACAGCAGAGGTTCCAGTTTTGAAACTGTAAAATGCACGATAATAAACTGTCAAATTAGCAATGCTCCAGTTTATTGCTGTAAAATTAGCAATTTTACAGTTTAGTATTGTAAAGCTAGCAATTTTATAGTTTAGTACTGTAAAATTAGAAATTTTTGCAGTTTATTACTGTAAAGTTAGCTGTATTATACCGCAAAAACAGCATTCATTTTTTACAGTGTAGCATAAGTAGACCTAAGACTCCCCTGTAAGATTTGTAAGTGCGCCCCCCCCCCCAGTATAAAATTATAAACTGTAAAAACATATATTTTCAGTGTATTTCATAAGACTAATGTTTTGGAGTTTGCGCCGTTAAACCTCGTGCGCCCCTCCCTTGCCGCGAGGGCTGCGAGGTGCTATGTGAGCCACTGTTTCAGATACCCCCCCGTAGACTTCAAAACATTGGTTATAAATGCTGCCATACTTTTTGTAACATTTATTTTATTTCAAAGCAAATCCGGTGTTTCTGATTTTAGTTTCTAATGGATTTATTACTGACTAGCGGTGGTACCTGCATGGCTTTGCCCGTGGTTAAATTAAAAGTTCATTCGTAAAAAATTGATATAGCAGAAAAAATACTCTATTTTAGTCATAATTCAACTATAATTCCTTCAAAGTATAATGTAAAAATTTGGTGGGGACCCCACACTACTTTCTTTTACGTGTAAATTTCGTAGTAGATGCCTAAAGTGCTAAAATAGTGCTAGGAATAAGTAATATAACAATTCAAGCATTTACATCCCTAGTTTACCACGAAAAATGCAAAAACATGGTTTACAATGATTAATCTCCTAAATATTGAACATTTTAACATCATTCAGTGGATTTTTCGTAAAATATAGCCAATAGCGCCAAATTGAACCCAAATATAAAAAAAAAATCGCCAAATCTGTCGGCAACCTGGCAATATGTCGCTAAATTGGCGTCAAACACTTGGAGACCAAAAGCTTGGCGATATATCGCCGAGTGGTCGCGCTAATTCATATCACTTTTGTCTGCATTGAAATTAACGCTGATTTACCCTATTAAAGGGGTAAGACACTCCCTTGGTAACATTCGAATGCAACCCCAAGGGGAGGTGCACAAAAATAAGGCAAAAGAGAAAAAAAAACAATTTTGTTGCTCACAGAAACCAACAGAAATCTTTACAAAGTTTAAAAGAAGAAGAAAGTTTTCTTTCCTAACTTCAAAAACAAAATAATACGTTTTCCGAAATGACACACTTTAGAAAGCACGTTGCAATATCGCAATACGATACAAGTAAATATACTGAAATAGAATTGAATGCCAAATTATGAAAAAGTCGCCAAAAAATTATTTTTAGCCTACTTTCCCATTAAAAATAAAAGAAAGACGAAAAAAGTATTAAAAGTAGCTTAATGCATCTAAAAAATATCGCCAAGTCCAAAAAATATCGCCAAGTTAAAAAAATAAAAAGGTAAAATGAATATCGAAAAATTAAAAATTTGAAAGTAGGGTCTTGAGATGGGGAATTTGTGTGTCAGTCGGTCGGTCGGTCTGTTTGTCTTCCCCTAATAACTTTTGAATGAACATTCCGATTTGGACAAACTTTTTTTCGTTGGAAAGATCTCGGCGAGTACAGCTCATTCCCATATTTGATTTTTCGATTTGAACAATTTTTCGTTCAACTTTGAACCGTTCAAACAACCTGTCCCGTGGTGCTAACTTTTGAGTGAACAGTCCGATCTGAACAAACTTTTTTTTGTTGGAAGGATCTCGGCGAGTACAGCTCATTCCCATATTTAATTTTTCCATTTGAACAATTTTCGGTTCAACTTTGAACCGTTCAAACAACCTGACCCGCGATGCTAACTTTTGACTGAACAGTCCGATTTGAACAAACTTTTTTTTGCTCGAAAGATCTTATCAAGGATACTTCATTACCGTATTTAAATTTTCAATTTAAAAATTTTTTCGTTCAACATTGAACCATTCAAGCAACCTTTCCCCACCTAATAACTTCTGAGTGAACCATCCGAATACAATAAACTTTTTTTTGTTGGAAAGATCTCGGAGAATACAGCTCATTCCCATATTTTATTTTTCGATTTGAACAATTTTTGGTTCAACTTTGAACCGTTCAAACAACCTGTCCCCACCCAATAACTTTTAAGTGAACCATTCGAATTGAATAAACTTTTCTTTGTTCGAAAGATCTCGGAGAGACTCACTCCCATATTTCACTTTTTAATTTGAACCATTTTTCGTTCAATGATGAACCGTTCAGAAAAAATTTTAACATGAGCGCCTACGGGGAAATTTAAATTGAATGTTGATTCTGAACTTAAAGGCAGATTTCCTTCAAACTAACTTTGTAAGAAAATGGTTTTGATAAATAATGTATTGTAAAGTACTTTTCTGAATAATCTTCTGTGAGGACTCTAATTCCGACTCTGACTCCGCAAACACGGCGGAAATGCAGGCTCAGAAAAAAATGACTGACTGGGCTGACGATTTTTTGTTTATTTATTTATTTGTTTTGTTTAATTTATTATTATTATTATTGTTTTTTTTTGGCAGACGATTTTCTTTTGTTAACAAAAATTTTCCATTCACCAGAGCATTTTATTCTTTATTTATATTTAACAACTGGCAACAGATTAAAAATGAAATTCGAGACATTTCATTACGAACGATTTTTTTTTCTTTCTTTGATAAAATGTGTTTTGATGTTCTTTTATTTATTTATTTATTTTTCTTTTGAAAACGATTGTGAAATTTTTCTACGGAAGAACTATGACAGTTACATTCTTTAAATGGTGCGACAAAACTTTATTTACTAGTTTATTTACTTTTTACGTGTCTATTTCATCTGATGAGAGGGGCTTGCTTTTGCTTTTAGAAATCAGCTTTAAGTGCTATAAAGGTATGTTTGACATACTTTTTAGTTTCAGATAATTAATAGAATATTGATCAGATGCTAGAATGCCGATGTCGATGTACGGGAAAGTAGGCTCGTTTAGTTCTTGACAGAATTCTTGTTTAATATTGTCTTTCATTATTTATTAAATGCAATTACTGCTGCAAATTACAGTCCAACAATAAATAATCACATTGCAAAAATATATTTGGAGCACTTTTTCCTTTTAAACTCAACTGATCCTAAAAATTTTAAGTATTGGTCATTGCCATTTCATACATTATTCTTCACTAGCGGTACCCGCACGGTTTTGCCCGTGGTATAAAATTAAAAGTTCATTTGTAAAATAATTGATATAACAGAAAAAATGCTCTATTTTAGTTATAATTCAACTATAATTCCTTCAAAGTATATGATATAAAAATCCGTTATGGACCCCACACTACTTCCTTTCACGTGTAAATTTCTTAGTAGATGACTTTAGTGCTAAAATAGTGCTTGGAGTGATCAAGATAACAATTCAAACATTTATATCCCTAGTTTGCCACGAAACAATGCAAAAAAATGTTTTGCAATGATTAATCTCCTAAATATCGCCGATTTTAACATCATTAAGTGGATTTTTCGCAAAATATCGCCAATAGCACCAAATTGAACCCCCAAAAAAATTTTTTAAAAAATCGCCAAATTGGCGACAAATACTTGGCGACCGAAGGCTTGGCGATATATCGCCAAGTGGTCTCGCCAATTCATATCACTTGTGTCTGCATTGAAATTAACACTGATTGATTTACTCCATAAAAGGGGTAAAACACCCCCTTGGGATATTCGAATGCAACCCCAAGGGGAGATGCACAAAAATAAGCCAAAAGAGAAAATAAGAACAATTTTGTTGCTCACAGAAACCAACAGAAATCTTACCAAAATTTGAAAGAAGAAGAAAGTTTCCTTTCCTAGCTTTAAAAACAAAGCAATACATTTGCCGAAATGAAACACTTTAAAAAGAACGATGCAATGTCGCAATTTATATGATATTTGGTTAATCTTTGTGCTTTGGGTACCCCTTTCTCGCTAAATGGGCGATAGACGCGCCTACTACTGTTTCCAAACGTTGCCAAACTCAATATTGCTGAAATGCGAAATCTATGAAAATGAAAAAAAAATCCGCCAAATCTTTTAATTAAGTCATTAGTATATTGGAAACAGGGTTGCCAGAAAAATACTACGCTCCTTATTTAAGCCAAAAAAATACTACCGTAGTATCAAAAATATTACGTCTGGCAACGCTGGAAAAAGAACGAAACAAAAATAAGTATGAACACGTAACCATGGTAACAACATGAAAAGTTGATTTCCGTTGATAAAATAATTCATTTCATCTCTATTTTCAAACAAATTTTATTCTCGAGCTTAACTATTTTAAAATCGTTTGGCTTGCTTTACTGAAGGTAAGCCTTGAATTCCGGGATTCTAAAAACAATTGTTACAGCTCTCCTGATGATCGTAGAAACTTCGAAAAAACTTCATTTTGTGCAGAAAATTTCAAGCTTTCGAATGACATAAGACTTGAAAATGCGTATAAAATATTTCTTCCCTATTTTATCGAATTTCCGCTAAGAATTCGAATAGAAAAAGAACGAAATATCGTTTTCGAAAAATCGCTTTGATGTGCAAAATTACATGCTACAAACTAATTTTGTGCCAAGTGGCATGAAAATCGACCGAACGGTTTTGGCGCTACGCGCGTAACAGAAAGAAGGAGAGACAGACCCACCTTCAGCTTTATTATTAGTAGAGAAGATGAAAGAGTACACAAACAATTCAAAGTTTCATTTGCATATCGTACATATGTTCTATGAGCGAATCATTGGTTATAGTCTGTGGGCCAAGTGCAAATATCGTTCAGGCTCGTTTACCAATCTTAGGGACTACGAGAACTTGCTTGAAATCTATTAATATTGATGTACTCAATCGAAAAATCCAATGTTCCCAAGCGGAACTTGTCTCATTAAGTTTTAATTAGTAATTGAAACACGAACTCTTTTCCTTGGCCTGGGTCACTCTTTTACTAGAGACGTTGTCCCTAGGTGGCGCTATTGCACAAAATATTTGCAATCTAAAATTTTAATAAACAGTTTTTCAACCATAATTTTACTTTTTTACTCGATTTTACATTTCAAAATACATTAATACGTTTTGAATCACTCACTTTTTTCGCTGTGTGACTTAATATAAAATCAAAATCGAACATTGTATCAATCCGCCAGGCGTGTTTCAGATATTCTCATTCTTTATTTTTGATCAAAGAGCGCCAGTTCGCGCGGTTTCGTTTCGCGTCGCTGTCTTTTATGGCTTGATATCCCCTTTTGGCGATGTTTCACAAAGAGCAACTTTTAGTGGAACGACATTGTTGTATACCGTATTTTTTGCCGTATAAGACGCACCGTCTTGTATGGCATAAATTTAAGATTAATTAAAATTGGGGGATTTAATTTAAAATTGGGTGTGCCTTACACGGCGAAAAATACGGTAATATTGCGTTTTTTACGCTGCTATTTTGAATAACGTTTGATTTTTCAAAATTTTAATTAAAACTTATAAAATTGAGTGTTTATTGTTTTTGTTACATAAATTGCAGTCGTGAAAGGAGTTAGTGTAGGAGATACAGAGATTAAATAAGAACCAGTTTAGACATTTTTTGTGGCTGCTTTATTTCTAGAACATAAATTAACTATTACTGTTTTTCAGAAAACCAATACTTATAAAATCACAGGCCCGTCATTTGGGGGAGGGGGGGGAGTCAATTCCTCTCCTTCCCGGCTTTGAAAAATCAATTTACATGTAAGCGGGCGTGGTTTTTGTCATTTTTGGTGCAATTTACATTGTGTATGCAGTGTTTGCCCCCGCTCCCCTGGAAAAATTTGAAATAGCTTGTGTAAATACATATAGGATATATAAGCAAGGGCGGATACAAGGGAGGGGCGATGGGGGCGATCGCCTCTCCCTTGAGGGACTCTTCCACAGCGGTTCTTAGATTTTGAAGTTCAAAAAAGGCAGTTTTAGTTGATTTTTGATGATATTAAGAGAAAGGGTGAGGATTCGGAGCTCTGATCTGGAAATTTTTCGAAATGGAAGACCAAAACATTTGTAACCAACATGTGTTAACAAGGGTGCATGGAGAAAAAAATGGGCAAGTAAGAAAAAAAAACTCAATCGCCCCTCCCTTGGACAATTTCTGGATCCGCCCTTGTATATAAGGGACTGATTTGCTACCACGAATAAGTAAGTTTTGAACGACGTCAATCGTCGCCAAATATGATTCGTGACTTTTTCCGTCAATTTTGAGCTTTTAAAAGTAATGCATATTGTATGATGTGCTTTAATAAATGTAATTTAAAATTTTAAATGAAACCATTAAGATCATGACAGGACCTATAGTCTGTGGGCCAAGCACCGATATCGTTCAAGTTCGTTTACCAATTTTAGGGACTACGGGAACTTGCTTGAAATCAACTAATAATGATGTACTCAATCGAAAAATCCAATGTTCCAAGCAGACCTTGTCTCATTAAGTTTTAATTAGTAACTGAAATAGGGACTATATTCCTTAACCTGTTTACTCATTCACAACAAAAATTGTCTCTAGGTGGCGCTGTTGCACAAAATATTTGCAATTTAAAATTTCAATAAACTTGTTTTCTACCCTAGTTTTTCTTTTTTATACGATTTTATGTTGCAAAATATATTAATAAGTCATAATATACTTACTTCACGTCTTTTGTGATTCAGTTACTAAGAAAATCACAAAAATGTATCAATCCACATTTCCGCTTGTTCTTAATCTCGTTGTTTCGTTAATGGCACTATATAATCCAGTCAATGAATACATTATAGAATGCATGGAATATGCGAGAGTATTTGACTACAGAATATTGTTAGGGGTAGTTAGTAAGTTAATATACTGAAAGTCCCCGACCCTGGGGGTGAGCTAAAGGTGAGGGGGGGGAGCAAATTTTGGGTTTCTCGAAAAATCGCGGAAATGGTGGGAAAAATTGGTTTAAAATAAAAATTCAAGCTAAACAAACTTTGTATAACAGTGTTTCTACACATATTTGTCGAATTTTCAATAATTTTTCAGGTGTATATTGTGAAAAAACGAGAAATTTCGGAAAAACTCTCTATTTTTGTCAAGCAACGTTGAATGGTTCTATTTTAAAAAGGGAGACAGCTTGATTACGAAAATGCACGATAGCAGCATTTCCACGTACTCCGATATTATTTTATTTTTATAGAAATGATAAGGAAGAGAAAAAAAAAAACACCAACACAAATCAACACCTCAAATATACGAATGTAACGAAAAACAAAACAAAACAAAGAAAAATTCCCTTCTCATTCCTTATCTCTCTTATCACAATCATCCCCTGTTTCATAAAATCGGTTGAGACCTGACGCATGCGCGAATTCGAGGAAGGTCGCCGAAAAGAATATCAAACAGTATCTATATATCCATCTATATGTACATATAAATATATAGGCAGAGACAGACACATATATATGATATTTAACGTAATTATCCGCCCCTAGAATTCCATTTTCGCATATTTTGCCATCTATCTTTAATGGCCTGTAAAAAACTAATGAGACAATATTTTTTTGGGAACATTGTGTTTTTTTCATCTGTAGACTTTAAGGATTCAGAAAAATATCACATTTTGTAGTCCCCGAAGTTGGCAAACGAAACCATGTTTCTAAGCATCTTTTCTGCCTTCGGCCCACAGACTACAATCTATATTGAAATAAATTAATAATGAAGTAAAATATGTTTTGCAGACGATAAATTTAAAATGGTTTACTATTATGTTGTTGTTTTTTTTGACCTCATTTGGTTAAAGAATTATTTCCTCTTCTATACAACTTGTCAGATCGCCAAAATGTCTCTAAATTCATAAAAATAGTACGCGTCAGTTTCTTCCTTCTCTACCTATTTTAAGGAAAGGACTCGATTTCTCATTTGATTGACAGGTGCCATCTTATCACGGTTTTATTATATTTCATTTGACTAATTTTAATAAGGCTTGGAGTTTGGATTGCTGCAAAAACAAATACATTTTTAAAATTATTAAGGGAAAAAGAACGAAACAAATAAAAGAAATAAAAACGTAATCATGGTAACAACATGAAAAGTTGGTTTCCGTTGATAAAATAATTCATTTCATCTTTACTTTGAAACAAATTTTATTCTCGACTTAACCATCTTAGAATCGTTTGGCTTGCTTTGCTGAAGGTAAGCCTTGAATTTCAGGGATTCTAAAAACAATTATTACAGCTCTTCTAAAGCTCGTAGAAACTTCAAACTGACATCATTTTTAGCAGAAAATTTCGAATGACATAAGACTTGAAAATGTGTATGAAATAATCCTTCCCTATTCTATCGAATTTCGGGTAAGAATTGGAATAGAAAAAGAACAAAATAGAATTTTCGAAAAATCACTTCGTAGTGCATTACCCCATGCTACAAACTAATTTTGTGCCTAATTTCATGAAAATCGACAGAACGGGTTTGGGGCTACGTGCGTAACAGACAGGAAGCAAGAAGGAAAGAAAGAAAGACAGACAGACTCACCTTCAGCTTATTATTAGTAGAACATTGAATAGAAAGAAGAAGATAGAGATAGAGAAGAGATACTAGAGATTTTATAAAACCATAACTACAACACAGGAATTGAGTTCACAAAAAAGAGAAATCTGGAAGGGTTTGTCAGAGGGGCGAAGTTTTGTATACCTTAATGACATACCAGAGCTGGCTAATGGGGGATGCTATTTTAATCGAGATAACGACGACTACATCATCATCAAAATGCTTCAAAAATTTTCCAGGAAGAGAGACGATGCGTATAAACTCAATATGTATCATTATTGTATTAATCGGTTAAATATTTTTCTCGTATTCTTTGCGAATGACCAAAAAAGGTAAAACTTTCATTTGCCTGTACGTCACTTGGTCAGTGTGTTTTTTTCAGAATATTTTACATTTTTAACTTAGCTTTTCTTCAAAGAGATATTTCTAATCCACAATAGTGTCCTAAGATATTTTCATTTTCAGTCCAATTTTGCAGTTAAATCAGGAGTTTCCAAACTATGTTCCGCGGCACTCTGGGGTGCCCTCGGTATAAAAATAAATGTGCATAATATGGACTAGAGCGCCGAGAAAGCATTCTTATTCTTTAAAGGATTCCCTTTGAAAAAGTTTGGGAACCACTGAGTTAAGTGGTTAAAAAACAAGAGCAAACTACTAATTCATACACATATATAAATATTATATTTTTTAAAGCTGGGGAGAACATTTCTCTTCTCTCTCCAAATGACTAGATTCTGAAAACCGGTACTGGTTTCAATATATTTGAACACAAATGGTTACATCATCCTTGTATTGCACTAAAAGATTTAAAAGTAAATATAATACATTGGTTAGATATAAGTGAAAATGAGTTTGAACTATCCGATACTACACAACTATTTTTGCGTCCACAGTAGTGAACTCGTGCTGAGATCAAAACCAGGAGTAACTACGTTGCAAATTTAAGATAATGCAGTTAAAAGAAACTTTTACTGAAGCAACTTCAAATATTCAACATCATGCAATTAATGGAAATAATCTGAAGTGCGACTTTTGTTTTAGCTGCGTGAACGTAACCGAACTGATACAAACGCTGCAGTTCAGAATCTGCATTAATTATGAATGAATGACTGCAGAGAGCTGGAATTTTGAGAGATATTTTGGCGATTAACAAGGCGGGATTGTCAATAATTTATGCTCTCCGAGTATGGTTTTCATATTTGATCTGTAACTCATTTTCGGTTCGCAGATGGAAAGGGTAGTTATTCCTTATGGCGTCAGAACAGTAATAACTTTTCAAAATTTCTACGCATTTAAGAGTCGTATTGAACCTAACAGCGTGACTCCTACCATACGTAATGCAAAAGTAACGTGATATGGTTATTCAAACATAGGTGATACGTTAGCTGTCATTAAATGATTCGCCACATGTAACATTCCTTATTATTTATAGTTTTTTTTTCATTAATTACTATAAAATTCTGACATTTTCAATATTAAGAAATGAATAAACAATCTTTTTCAAGATATGGAATTTTTTTTTGTTTTTTGCTTCTGTTTTATCCGTATTTAACATCCGTATTTAACATTAACTTTTAGAGTGTCTTGAACTCTACTTATTAATAAGAAACATTAAAGAGGCGATACACTATGCAGGTAATAGTGAACGAACTGAAAACTACAGTTGAACCTCGTTCAAATAAACTCAAAGGAGTTAAGTTAGTTCGTATTAACCGTATTTCGTGTAATCCGAAGAACAATACACTTCAAGTAATAGGGCGGAGATCAGAAACGTTAAAAAAAAACAACAACAAAATTCTACTTTTAGAATTTCGGCTTCGAAGTGCACTTTGCCGTGGCGCGTTCGAATTTTGTGCCAATTACGTGGCCCGTAGGTGCTATGGGGTCTTCTGTCTATCGAATACAAATAAAGAAACAAAGAAATATTGGGATCCTTATCTATACATATATTTATGATGTGGACAGCGCATAGGCCAAAACGATAACTATTAAACAAATTGTTTGAATTAAACAGTTTCAAGCATTTCATTGACAACTTCTTGATTTAATAACAAATTACGAAAAATCATATATTTTTTTTTAGTTTGAATGATTGAAATCTTCTTTTTTTTCGGAAGTTTAAAGGAAAAAAAAAATACAATTAGTTTATTCTTTTTAGACTGAACTTTTTTCTGGGACGTGAAGGAGGAGAAAGTGCTACATACTACCCTCTTTTTGGGTAAACTCTAAAAAGTTTGGTAACCGATGATTATGATGATACTCATTTAAAAAACGACGCTGATTTTTTTTCATCATTATATTTGAAAAACTTGTTTCTGTAATTTGTGTATGTGTGTTTGAGTATCAGGCAAGAAAATCTTGCGAGAAGTTTTTATTTTCAACCTGTTATTTTTAAAAAGTAGCATGTTTTAAAAAAGTTTTCAGCATTAGTATTAGTAACCATTGCGGTGAACGTAATGCTTGCTAAATAGAAACACAAGACATTTAGCAAATGTTCATCTTAACAAAGAATTACATAATAATGATAATATTAACAATAAAAAGTATAATCAGATGTAAAAAACTGAAACAAAAGCATGAATGAAGCAAGCAATCTATGTAAATCAAGGTTAAAGCTCATATGGTACGTTTAGATTTACTATACCACTACGCATTAAAACAAATCTCCAAAGGTAGTTGGAATTTAACACTAAAGCATATTTTAATGAGATTAATGATCATCTAGATTACCATTGACGGTATAATCATATTGCGCTAATGCAAAGTTAGCCCAATAAAGATATCATTATTCGCGCGACCAAGTTAGTTAATAAGGATCTTAAGACTAGCAGAGAAGGCTTTAATCCTTTTCAAATTTGACGACTGAGGAAATCTTGATTCGAAAACTGTCGATATTATGAAATAAACGCGCTACGTAAAAAGGGAAGTTAGTTATTTTAAGGCAAAAAAGCTTATTGGAGAATATTTTTCTTAAAGGAAAACACAAAACTTAAATGAAAGAAACTGTTGAAACTACTGCTTACTTCGCTAATGAGGGTAAAACTATCCAAAGCCGTCCCTTCGCAAAACATTTTTTGTCATGTGTATGTCTTAAAAGCTGTTAAAACGTCTTAACCCTTTATTCCCCGACGGGACTCAGAAGTACCGCTTAGATTAATTTAGTATTATAAATTCAATAGGACTGGAATCATGCTGGCACTTGAAAGTGCCACTCCTTGTACTTCGCTGAGAGGTTGAAAGATGGTACCTGCGGTCAGAAAGTTTTCTTAGGGGGCCTTATTCCCTTCTGATTGTCAAAATTTTTATAATCGGTATATATGTTATTTCATGTATTTTCAACCAAAAAAAAACCAAAAAAAAAAGTATGAAACATTCACTGCTAAATTAATTTGGGACCTAAAGGGTGGTGCCGTTTATCACACTTAGGAAAATGTGTTCAACGCAACTCCTAATTCAACCGCAACTTCTGCCTAGTAAATTTTGGCCAGACACATCTGCGGGCTTCTTTTTCTAGCAGGTAGTTGAACGAAACATTGAAGTTGTGGTTAATTTAGAAGCTCAGGTGAACGAATTTTTCTTTATGTGCGATACTCGCTTAACATGGAGATTTAAAAAGTAATTCGTTAATCATGCTACACGTGCCCCCATCTTTAGTTCCGCATTTGTGGAACATTAATTCGTGGCATTTCAGACATCCTACAAGTTCAAAAAATCATTGTGAGCTACACACTACCCTAGCAGGTTGGCAGCACATTGGAAACTTCGTTCAACGCAACCTCTATTTTCCA